>LPNX010278510.1:85215-122155 GCA_001517045.1 Pseudotsuga menziesii | reverse complement strand
ATATATATATATATAACAAATTGACAAAAAAATTCAATTTAACTACAAATTTTCAAAAATCCGGTAGCATTTCTACTTGCTGGTACACATTTTAAACATGAAAATTATAAAACATACATTTACCAAATTTTATAAATTTATAAAAAAATAAAAATTTAAATTCCATTTAAATTGAAAAACAATTATTTAAACTGTTACCTCTTGGTTCCGACTCCATCCTGACGAGGTTGGGTTGCTTCGGGGTGCCAATCCTTACGCCGCTGTTCCGTCATTTCTCGGTCGAGCTTCCACAGTGAAATTTTGCCAAAAAGACGGTCGCGGCCCCCACGGCCTCTTTTTATAATTTTTTCGACACAGGCACCTCGGTCGAGGTATGTACCTCGACCGAGGTATTTATTAACCCTCGTTCGAGGTATGGTTAAGAAATACCTCGGTCGAGGGCTGAACAAAACCTCGGTCGAGGGCTTTATAAAACCTCGGTTGAGATATTAAGACCTCGGTTAAGGGTTTAACAAGCCCTCGATCAAGGTGCGTTTTTCTGTTTTTGCCGAAATGCGCTTGCCAAAAAGTGTTACCCAGGTCCGCAGATTCACCCCACAGTTTTAAAAATATTTAATATGTCAAATTACAAGGGAGCCCCAACACCAGTAATAACAGGTTTAAAATTGAGCAAAGTTGATGATGGATCAATGGTAAATCCTACGCTGTTTAAAAGGATCGTTGGCAGCCTTATGTATTTAACAACATCAAGACTAGACATCATGTATGGAGTAAGTATGATCTCAAGATTCATGGAGTCACCAAAAGACTCACATTGGCAAGCAGGTAAAAGAATTTTGAGATATGTAAGTAGTACAAAAGACCTTGGCATAATGTATTCAACTTCAAAAAAATTTAAACTCATAGGATATACTGATAGTGACAATGGAGGAAGCACAGATGACGGGAAAATCACATCTAGGTACACATTTCATTTTGGTACAGGTGTTGTTTCGTGGGCTTTGAAGAAACAACCCATAGTAACTCTATCTTCAGTAGACTCGCGGAGTATGTTGTAGCTACAGGAGCTGCATGTCAAGTTGTTTGGATGAGAAGAATGTTAAAAGATATGTCACAGAACTAGCACGAACCAACAACTATTTTATGTGACAACAATTCAGCCATTGCCTTGTCAAAGAATCATGTGTTTTACAAGAAAACCAAACACATTGACACAAGGTATCATTTCATAAGAGAGATGGTGAATAACAAATAAATTTGTTTAGAATTTTGCAGGTTTGAAGATCAACTTGTAGACATCTTTACAAAACCATTGGCAAGGGATACATTTCAGTATCTTTGAAGTTATTTGGGAATGAAAAGTTCTGTACAGTGAACTCTGTCATGAACGGAGCATTTTTTTGCTCTGAAAAAATTTTGTAATATTTTGTTTTTAAATTACGATCTGCTCATAATTAAGGGGGAGTGTTGGAAATATTAATTACTTGCTGATCCATAATCCAATCAGCTAACCCTGTCAGAGTCTGTAATAGGTCAGAAAGTGCCAGAGAGTCTGACAAGATCAAGAGTTCATATTTCTCGCATATAAGTCAATAGAATTTAGTTGTTGAAGCTAAGTTTCTAGGTAGAAGTAATTGCAGTCTTTTAATGCTAAGGTGGTTAATCGGAAAAAATATTCTATATGAAGAATGAAATTTTAAATCAAAGAGTGAACAAAGAAGGAGAGGATATAGACAAGTTACAGAGAAGAGAAGTGCGAAGAAGAACAAGGAAAACTCACTGAAGAGTTTGAAGCTTAAGCTTCTGTGTTTTTACCAAGTTTTTATTTATGGCTGTAAGTTTTGTTATGCCGTCATATGAAATATAAATCCTTAAGTTTATGTTTGAATGACTGTTATGTTTAGCCGCACATCTTCTCCATGCTTACCTGAGTAAATGTTGTTTACATTTACTATGAGTGAAAGACACAGAATCCATAATTATTTCATTGTATAAAAGTTCCTAGTTTTAGGCTCAAGTTACTAGTTTCGTAAAGACACAAATCTTGATCATTATTTTCTTATATGATATTGTGAGTGATTCACAATATAGTTGTGTTACAGTTAATCCTAGGTTATCGCACTAAAAAGTGTTTTTCATATTCCTAAGTCATACTAGGAAATATAAAGTTATTTCGTGAAAGTGAAAACTTGTTCGCATATGAGTTGTTCGCAACCAATTCATATCGCAGTTAAAGCCGGTTGAAGCCTAAGTTAAAGTGTGTCAAGGTGAAAAGTTTTCCCAGTTACTTCATCGCAGTAACTCTTGCACAGTAATTTCTTGCACAGTAAATCCTATCGCAAGGAAATCAACTCGCAAGTTTTGAAAAGATAAAAAGGGAAAACATAAGGTTGTGTTGTGTGGTAACTCAATTTAATTGTCGCGGCCGCCATTTCTCCCAAGAGGGGGGATTACCAACTCAGCCTTTGTAGCGCTTATCCCAAAATAAAAAGGAGCCAGCTCTTTTGGTAGGTTCAGGACAAACTCTATTTGTAATACAGGCTACAAAATTGTAACGAAGGTCATAGCTAACAGGTTTAAAGGAATGATTTCGGTCTCATTCCTGAAAATAAAGGAGGATTCATTAAGGGAAGGAAAATTATAGACAACATCATACTGGTTTAGGAAGCAATTCATTCATAGTATCCTTCTCCAAAAAGGTATGATCATCGCTAATGCCTTTGACAGAGTTCGTCATGAATTCCTTTTTCAGGTTATGCAAAAGTTTGGGTTTGCTCCTGCCTTTGTAAACGAGGTTAAAACTCAATGGAAGAGGTGATGGTTTCTTCCAATCCTATAGGGGTCTTCGATAAGGTTGTCCCCTGTTGTCGCTAGTCTATGCAATCCAAGCCTCAATTCTCAGCTTCCAACTGGAACACTTCCACCATCAGTAGGATCTTATTGGACTTAGAATTGTCCATGACATTCAAGAAGTCAATCATGAATTCAATCATGATGAATTTGCAAACGACACGCTGCTTCGTGGGGGGAGCGAGAGCACTCATTTCCCAAAATTTTATAAGGGAGATGGATATGTACAAAGAAGTGTCAGGAAGTAAAATTAATAACGTGAAGAGAAATTTTTTTGGATGGAATTGCTCTCTTAGAGAAATGCTAGAAATCACAAGGATCTTAGATATGGAAGGAAACACAAGGTGGGACACCTTCAAGTATCTAGTCGTGGCCATTTTCAAGTCTTCTCCAAAAACTTCTCATTGGCTTCCCTTAATCAATAAACTAAAAAAATGAATTCACTCGTGGGGAGCCTTGTGGCTCCAAAGTCGTCTCTCTCTCAAGATGATTCCTTTGGGAAGGTGGTAAGATAAATGAGCGCAAACTACATTTGGGTAGCTGGAGGAAAATCACCAATCCCTTCTTAGAAGGGGGGCTCTAGATCCGGGATCTGATTCTCCAAAACTTGGTTCTTGGAGCAAACACGCGCT
This sequence comes from Pseudotsuga menziesii, assembly GCA_001517045.1. Taxonomy (NCBI): domain Eukaryota; kingdom Viridiplantae; phylum Streptophyta; class Pinopsida; order Pinales; family Pinaceae; genus Pseudotsuga; species Pseudotsuga menziesii. The sequence continues at coordinate 118,673 of LPNX010278510.1, read as the reverse complement.
TTCGAAGAAATACTTCCAAGGGCCAAGGAAAAAGTGCCCATACTATCCTCCAAAGGTCTCTAAGGTCTCTCAAATCTTCTGTATTGGTCACAAAGCTCTAAATATCTTCAATGTCTATTCTAACTTGGATCCTTGGGAATGGTAAGCAAATACGAATCTGGGAAGATTTTGTGTTAGGAGATCCACCTCTTGATACCTTTGATGGAATCTCCAATCTAAAAGTATGGCTGCAATCTCAAAATTACACCACCATGTGTGACGTCTCAAACTGGAACACTGATGAGGCAAGAACATGGAAATAATAAAGAATCTTGAATTGTCTGGCTTTAAAGAATGAGGAGAGTTGATTGCTTTCTCTACTCCAAGGGAAATCTCCTTTGAACGTTGATTCCAAAGACAAGCGAGGTTGGGGTTCCTATTCTAGGCGTTATTCAATAGCTTGAGGGTATAAAAACCTTCTAGCAATCCCACATGTCCCACCTAATCCAGCTATTTGGAAAGCAATTTGGGCGTCCAAATGTTTTTCAAAAGTCGGTATGTTTATTTAGACTCTCTCTCATGAAAGCATCCTAACCGATGACAATCTAAAGAGAAGAGGATGGGAAGGTTTGACAAGATGTCCTCTTTGCCTAAATGAGGAGGAATATGCTTGTCATCTTCTTTTGAACTGCCCCTTCGCACTGGAGGTTTGGAAATTTTCCTTGGCCTTGTGTTCTGCTCAAGTTCAACTTCCTAAGGATATCCCTTCCTTGCTCGGGGGCTGGCGTTCCCTTTTTCCCTTTTCTAAAAGAAGAACAACTCAAAAGTTGTTGGCTAACTCTTCCTAAATTTATCGTTTGGAAATTGTGGCTCAAAAGAAACATAAGGATATTCAGAGACAAATCTAACACCTGATCCCAATTTGTTGTCAAATCCAAATCCTTGCTAGGTAGAATGCATCCCTTACCTTTCTTGCCCAAAAAATGCTACCTTCCTTTCCTCTAGTAAAAAATAATGGATAAAGAGCCTCTCCCCAATGATTCATACCCTAGCTACCACTCCAAGCTTTGATTTAACCAGTTGGGAAATTCGTATGGATCCATTTGATTTCCATCGTTGCATGAGCTCACTCTGGAAACACTTTTTGTCTTTTGATAGGGTTGCAAAAGGAAATCCAGGGTCTACAGGAGGGGGAGGGATCCTCATGGATCCCACTGGATTGAATGAATTGTCCTATTCTTGGGGACTGTGGGTAGATACCAACAATACAGCTGAGGCTATCGCTCTGTGGCAAGGACTAAATCAATCTCTTCGATTGAATATTCATGATCTAGTTGTCTTTCGCGACTCCAAGTTGATCATTCTAGATTTAGTCATTCACCATCTTCCTAAGTAACTGAAACACCGACATATTCAGAAAAAAATAAAATCAAGATCCTTCTGAACTCCTTACATTCTGTTCACTTCTATCATGTCCTAAGGGATCTAAACACAGAAGCGGACCAAGCAACTAACCTAGCCACCCTTTTGAGCAGGGGGTCACTACTCTTAAATGGTTATGAACATCACTTCGCTCTACACTAGCCTAAGACTTCAAGGGGGGGGCTTCCACACGCTCCATTCTCACTCCATGACAAAGATGGCAATGGATTGCATGCTTCAGATAGGTGACAGGTGGTTAGGTTGGTTTCAATCATCGATGAAGGGAGGGGGAAAATACTCTTTCCCATGCAAACCTTTGCATCAGGCATAATTTCGTGAGGCAAGTTTACAATATGGTAGGCTGCCCCAATATGGAAGGATCTCCTCTGTATGAAGGAAGCTGAGAGACCACAAGAGTTAGAAGTGTTTTATAGTGGTTATCCTACCCATCCAATTTCAATTCATTTTCTCCTGGATATTGTTTCTCTCTAACGTGACTCAAGCTCACCTCGCGTCCTTGGAGCAAAAGGTAAAGAAGCTTCGCAGGCTATTGAAGGATCGAGATCGCATGGTGCTCAAACTGGATGAGAAGAGGCTATTGAAGGATCAAAATCTTGTGGTGCTCAAACTGGAAGAGGAGGGAGGTCAACGCTTCGACTTGGTGGATAAGGACTTAATCGAGCTCTGCGAGGACCTCTCTGATGAAGTCGACTAGAAGCTCCATCCTCATTTGAACTCTCAGAAAGAGTTGGAAAACCGAATCTTAAAGTTGGAAATGCATGTTGGGAGGCTCAGCTTGGAATGGTAGATAGTCAAGGAAGAGCAGCAACTGGCCCAAGCTCTGGGGGAAACCAACAATCCCATAAATTAGTTAGTCTATGTCTCAAGTTTTTTTTTTGGTAGTAGCATTCTGTTTGTCTTTGTATTGAATGGGAAACTATTAGAAGTTCTCAATTTTGATTTTGGTTCTAGTTTTCTTCCATGGACTTAGCTTTTTGGTATTTTGGTTGTATTTGGACTTAGATGTATCCATGTCAGTGGCATGGCCATTGTTTTCTAATATAAATCTATAGTCGTTCTTGTAAAAAATATATATAATTATTATGTTTTTCTAAATAATTTATTTATCTAAATGTTTATATGGTTAATGCTTACATTAAATAACTACATAATTATAATTTTGTTAATAAAATTATTAATTTTCTTACATAATTTCAAATTTCAATCCTCATACTTTTGAACCATATTTTCAATATTGTTAAATTTTTTTAGACATAAAAGGATTTAATTTTTTAAGATAAAATAGTTTCATTGTGATTTAACTTTGTCTTTGTCCAAAACCTTTATATTTAACTATACTTATTTTGACATTTCCTTAATAAAATAATGTAAATAAATAAATATACAACATTCTCTATTCACCTCTCTTCTAGTATTATCTACCACCTCCAGAATCCAATACTTGAGATGGCAATTTGATATACTAAAATGAATATTTTATCGTTACTATGATCCTCACATGAAGATCATGAAACACATGGTTGGCCTATACTTCCTTCTTCTGTATACTCAGGAAAACACCATTAATAAAACATCAAAATCATAAAACCTTAAACATCTTAAAAAAAAGTTAGCCTATACTTCTTAGGAAAACACCATTAATAAAGTTTGAATGATTCACAATTCAATTTTACAATGCACACATTCATTTTTTCTTTTTATTTTAATAAATCATTATTCATTTTCTTTTTACAATTTAATAAGTATTTTCACTATTACTATATACTATTTATACTTATAATATATAATTTTATAAGGATACTAATGTGTGTTACCTAATGCTTATATTTCTTTAATATTTATAATACAGTCATTTTAAGTGGGATATTTTATATGTAGGTCATTTTATGTATTTAAATGAGCCATTTAATGCATTTTAAGTCAAATACAATCATTAGAAAAAGATATATCTATATTTTTCTTTTATAAATCATTTCAAATAAAACATTTTATAATGTGAAACATTTTATTTCATATCATACACTTGAATCAAATACAATTATTAAAAAAAGTAATTGTATTTGAAAACATATCAAAATATATATTACTTTACAACATCTAACTCTTTTTTCCATTTTCTTATATCCTTGAGTCTTATTTCAAATTATTTTCAAAATCCTTCAACCCTATCTCAATTTAGTGTAAAGAAAATTATTTACTATATTTCTAATTTAAACTCAATTTATATTGATTTTCTTTTAAAATAATGTTGTTATACCTCTGTTAATAATTTAAACTTTGATTTTTTACTACTTAATACAATATCTATAATTCAAACTAAATTTGATTTCATTTACTTTAAAATAAATTGTTCTTTTATGCCTACTTAATCCAATAATCACAATTTATGAATCATGACTTTATGAACATCTCAATTTTTAATATTAAAAACATTTTTCATAATGTACCACTCAACACTCAATTTACTCATGGCTTTTATTTTATAAAAATAAAAATATTCATTTATTAAATAGCAACGTGAGAATTGGTGAACAATTTTTTTAAATGCAATAATGAATTGAACTATTTTCGAACGTAAATTTCTCCAGGTATAAACTTCTTTTTATACAAATTAATAACTGCCTTTAAGAACGTACATTGTTTTCCAATTAAAATTGATATCCACAGTTTTCCAAGTGAAGTTTCTGCAGCTTTCTTCTTCATATTATTTTCGCCATATATATTGTACTTTCCATGCATTGAGCTCCGCACTCCTTCAACTTCTTCAATGCATGGAGATTCTTTACCTCCATCCTCTCTATTTTTCTTTATGGATCGAGAACTTTCCATCAACTTAGATCGCACTGCATAACTTCTCTGTTGCATGGACGTTGTTTTCCTCAATACTATATGATTTTTTCACCATACTCATTCAACTTCTTTATGGCGAGGTAATTTTCTCTTCCCAGCACTATTGCACATATTTGGGCCTATTTGTTGGTTATTTCATGCAGCTCTTTGAGTCCTTCACGTCTTAGAGGTTTTCAGCGCCCACAAACATAAAGACGTGCTGCTATACCAATTACAAGGCAAATATTGAGCACTTCCACGTTTTATACTTTGTTGGAGAGCTGGCTAATCATTCTAAGTTATTGTGATTCTGCATTGTTCAGATTGCATATTTGATTGCAAAATGGATTCAGCACCCTAGAAAACCTATGATTATGCTATTTCAACAAATGCATATCTACAAATTTTTTAGATTTCACCTATAAACAGGTTATATTTCAAATGGATTTAACCAGAAAAATTGCTGAAAACAATTCAAAACATAGAGTCTCAAACCATAAACACCGGAATATGCAATTTCAATAATATATATATACAATTTCTATAATTTCAGCATACTAAAAATTCAATTAAAAAAACCATCCAAAACATAAAACATTTACTTACACCCTTGCTTACACGGTTGCTTTGCTAACCGTTAATAATATAAATGGCAACATAACCATATATGAAACTTGCTAACCCTTAATAATATAAATGGCAACATCACCATACATGAAACTCTATACAAAACTTTTCAACCATCACCATCACATACATTAAACTGTATACAAAACTTCTCAAACAGAGAAACCCTCTCTAAGAAAAGAACTCCAGGTAGCATTAGCCCTATCCCTAAGATACTATTTACACTTTACCGTTCACTTCAAAACTATTTACACTTCACCGTTCACTTCAAGTACAGAATTTTGATTTTTACGGGGTCCTTATACAACCATATAGTTATCATGGAGAGCTTTGTAGCTTCCTGCTTCTCTCTTGAGCAAGCAATCAGCTCCCTGCCCAATGCTGCTACCATGGCATCTACTCTGTTGGACTGAAATCTTTCTCTGTGAGCATTCACTCATGGAGAAGATAGAGTTTTCCTGTTAACACTTGCTACCTCCTCTTTATTGTGTGGAGCTTATCTCAGACCTGGGAACCACATCTCAACATACTCTACCAATAAAACAAGCAATTAAAGTTTGGAGTTTACAACTTCTCAGACCTGAGAACAACATCTTAATATGATCTACCATAAAATTTTGTGGCTCTTGAATTGTTTGGGGGCAACACGGACTTCTGAAACCACAGCCCACTAAAAATGATATCATAAACTGCACCATTCTGAGCCACTACTGCCATTCTTCAATTCCATTCTACTTGATCGGAGTTCTTTTGTGGTTAACTTGTCCGGCCATGCTTCAGATTTAAATTTCATTGAACAAACCTAATTACGAAGAGAACTAAAAATTTGAAATGAATAATGAATAGTGATATTACAATACATTACTTGGGATGCCATTTTACATTAACCCTAACCGTAATTAGACAGAAAACTCTGGTTGAAAAGCGAAACCCTTTCAAGAAAACTAAAATTTTGAAATAAATAGTAATATGACAATAAATTATTTGACCTACAGAACCCTGAGCATGGCTTAATTTTAGGTATCTCATAGTAACTAACTTACAAATAACTTTCATTAAACAACCCTTCAAAACAGGATTGAAAAGCTAAACCCTTGAAAACCAGCTGTACTAGCTGAATTTAACTTCAATACCATCAAGGGGACTTTACTTAATGAACATCTCACATAGCAGGTGCAATCCTGGGATATTAAAGAATACCCTTATTTTCCAGAGATATTGACCCAAACTCTTTTTGTTGAAACCCCTCCCAATACTTAAAACCTCCTCCCCACCCCTTTCTATACCTCAATCCTTATAAACCACCCTACCCACCCTGACCTTAAACCCCTCATCCCCCAATACCTGCAATATATTGGTTCAATTTTTAATAATTTTAAAACCCACAATATGAACTAACATGATAGTATATTGGTCAACAAGTGAAGCCCCTGTGAATACCATTCTACTTGATATGAATTATGCAGCCATGATTTATTTTAACCCATAACATAATTGTAATCAATTCCAATAACAACATAATTTTAATCCAGCAAGGAACCCTACATCATGTTTATAAACTGGATTCAAATCAATAGTCTTAATGAAAAAAAAAAGGAGACTGTGGCACTTGAATCCTTCAAGGAGAGAGCAGGGAGTATAAACTGGACTCAAACCAATGGTCATACTTAAAAAAAGGAGACCGAGTGGTACTTGAATCTTTCAAGGAGAAAGCAGCACAGCACGGGGTCGCCTATGATAGAAAACCCTTCCCATGTTCCTCCCCGTCTTTTGCCCTTTGCCTACGTTGTCTTTCATCGAATCCCCTCCATTAAACGATGATTTGTTACAGTTGATGGCCACTCCATCTTCTATACTGAAATTCCACTCTGTTTCCCACCGAGGCTGAGCGCATGTAGAACACAAAACCCTAACACTGCATTGCAAAGCCAATCATTTCTACAGATCAATATTAACACGAGAAACCCTACAAACGAAATATACAGAGAGACATAAGAAGCTGTTAGCTATTCGTTATTGTTGCATATCTAGACCTTGGGGGAATGATTGGTGGGCGTACGGCATGCTGTTTCTGATCGGTACATAACTTTTTAGGGCTGCCGCCATCGCTCGAGGACTCCTCACCCGCCAACTCTGCAATACGAGCGTCGGAATCCATGTCTCTCTATTTACAGTAAAAAAAACATAAAACATACACCGTTATCTTTGCTAAAAAAAATTATTCTCTGCATGAGCGTACCGAGTTACAGGCATTTATCTTATTAGTTTCCTGAAGTAGAAAGCGGATAAATGGACCAGCCCGGAAGGATAAACCACCCACCCGTTTGGGGGATTGAAACAGGTTAAAATACCACCGATTGAGATAACCACAGAGAAAGAGAGGTGGTAAACTATGGAGGAGGAACTACTGTGGAAAACTGCAAAGATAATACTGTTGGCGGCCTCTTGTTTTGTTTTGAAATAAATCGAGGATTCTGTCACCCATGGGCCACGACGATAATAAAATATTCATCGTAATCCACGCTCTTCAAGATTTGTGTGGGTGGACATCATGTGACAATAAATTCGACGGTGTATACTTTCGATGGTTTATTAGATTTTAATTTAATAAAATATTGATAGCCACTCCCGGTCAATCGGATTTGCAAAATCAGTTATTATTGTAAAAGGCTGTCATTAATTGATCAAGTTTGTTGGTAAAGAGGGGATGTTTTCATTTTCTTAAAATTTTTGGCGACCGCGTTTGTTCTAAGTGGGACATTTTATGTAGTGGGCCACCTCACTTATATAAATACGTCGTATCATGCACATTCCGAATAAATTTGGCTAAATAGATAATCCACCCCATGACATCTTCATTCAAGGATCTATGAAATAGATTGACACCTCAATTCAACGATCATGTTGAAATATGAAATAGGGTGTTAGATGCATAAAGTGGAAATAAGGTTAGAGATGAGATGGAGAACTAATATTTAGGTTTATAGATGCTTTTATTTGAAATTTGGGGTGGACTATGGTTTATGTTTTTTTTATTTACGGATAAAGATGACACAAGTGTACTATCAAGATTAATTTTATGGTAGTAGTTCAAAATTCAAAATAAACAATTATAAAAAAAGGAATATAAAAAATAACTGGTAGCTAGTTGATTAATGGATAAGAGGTAGCAATGCATGGATAACTCATAGCTTGCCATATAACAAGAACAAATAGAAAAAAAGTATAAAAAATAGTTGATAGTTGATAAATGGATAACATGAAAAATGTCGATGATAACATGTAGCTACAAATGGATAACTCACAATTTAACCCGTTTAACTAAAAGAATATGACGAATACAAAATTATTTCCAAATTGTCTTCCATTCCATAACTATATTTCAAGCATTTGATCCATATCGACGTCTTCTAACCACAAACTATATGGTTGTGCTAGTAATTATGGGTGGGGTAATTTGATGTTATAAATTTTTGAGTTTTTTTATGGTGATAATTCTATTTGTTGTTGGGCACATCGTTTTTCTATGCCAATACTAAGGTTGGCCCAACATTTGGTTTTGACGACTCACGTTGGCAGACATGTGGTCTTCACCTCAATCGTCAAGTAAAACGATCCGCCAAGTGATGTAGTCGCCTATGGTTGGGGTATCAAGGGATGTAAGAAAAAGGTTAGATGTATTTATTTCATTGCGAGATCTGATATTGATTTTAAGGTTAATGTCATTAAAATCAATTTTCAAATTGTTTAAAAAGGTTAAATGTATTTATTTCATTGTGATGTGATATTTTTTTTAGGGTAATGTCATTAAAATCATTTTTCAAAATATTAGATTGATATTGATTTGAGGTGGAGTTTTAGGATGTGAAGTTAATTAAGATGTTGTATTAAATAGGTAATTTGAGGTGGGGTAATTTTAGAGTGAGATTTACTTTTTTTTTATTGGCTAAGAGTCCATCTTCCTTAGACATAACGAAACATGTTAATGACCCAAGATCCAAAGGAATTAGACAAGAATGGAAGGTTTCCCCGTTATTAACCACGAGTGGGTTATTTCAAGTAATGTGGTTTTCCTTGAATAACAATGATGAATCAATTCTCATTTGTCAATAGCATTCAATGATGGTTGTCCTCAGTGCTAGTTTGACAACTAAGTTATGATAAGTTTTATCCATATTAAAAAAAATAAAAAAAATCTCAATCACATGAGAGTTTTTCATTATTGTACTAGTGTCAATTCTTAGATGGATGATGATTTAAGACATTGACTTTTGCATTTAACATGGGAATCGTGAAAGTATAATCTTAATAGATACAAATAGATTTTGGTAATGAGTTTGGGGAAAATCATTCCCTAACTTACACAAAAAAAATAAGAAATAAAGAGTGTTACTGTATTGCAGCCTTTAATAATGAAAATCTACAATTTTACATTTTTGACACTATAAATAGATTTCTAATTCCTTATTTTTAAAGATTAATACAATTTCAAAAATCCACACTTGTAATTCCAAAATTCCAATAAAAGTCCTTTGAAATTTAAAAAAAAAAGCATTGGATTTTTTTTCATACACTAGAAACTTGATTATATTTTATTACAATAAAACCAAAGCTATGCATTTACATCTCTACTCGTTGTGTCACATCTATAACATAAATAAATTAAAAATATATATATTAAAAAAACATAATTATATAATATCATAGGGTGGAAGACACGCTCCAAGATATTAACATGGATAAAAAGCATTATCATAACTTAAAAAAAATTAAGTGAAGTGATGGAGAGATTGGAAAGGAGATAAAGTTGAAATATTGCAAAGAAAACAATTTTTGAAAAGATTTGTATTAAGTGGCTAAACACAAAGATTCTTTATAAAGCATTATAGTCATCAAAATTATGACAGTTTCTTGTAGAGACATTTTCATATAACTCTATATTGAATTAGGAGTACAAAAATCTTCTTACTATTTCCTTATCTATTTTTATAACACGATTGTTGTAAATCGTGACAAAATGCTTACATATAATATGTAAGGACACAAAAGAACATAACAACTGAAATATTTAAACAAAACCATCACATTTTCACAAAAAAATCATGTTTATCAATGTTGTCCTTGAAGTGGATGAATAATTAAGACTTTGTCCATGGGTCTGGCATCATCTAATGGGGATGTTTGAAAGTGTCTTCAATTATTCATCTTCACCAATTGCTTCGAGTCCTTTCTAACTTCCTCCATTAATGCAATTTTTTTATGCATATTTTCATTTAAATCATCAATTCTTGACTCCAAACATGCAATGCTGTTGTCATTACAGCATGCTTCTTCAATTAGGGTGGTGATTGTATTATGCACTCCCCAAAATCCTTCTGGAACGACTCACATTTGTTTAAAATATTCTAGATACCCTCTAAAGCTCACATGGATTTAATGCCAAGATGGCATGCTTTCGCTGGTTACAACAATGGAGGGAAGGCTTCGAGCAAGAGGGGGGCTTCCACAACCCTGTACACCAGACCAGTCTAAATGACTCGAAGAACATGACCAAAAGTAGCTCACATGGATTTCAAAAGGAGAAGTTGCAAACTCTATTCCTTGAGCTATAGGAGATATAATGAGAAGGGGTTTATTCCACTCTGGTAGGACAAGATCAAGAGAATAGAAGTCTCGAAAGAGACTTTCTTCCTCTGAGTGATTATTTTTATGAGGATTCCCCCAATTTTCAACTTCCTCCATTGAATTTATCTAGTTGTATCCCTTCACCAAAAATAATGCCTCACTCATGCAATCATGAACCGAGCACTTAAAGAAAGATATCATAGTTGCTGTAGCATTAATGCCACACTCACCTCAAGAATTAATCTCATTTACTCTATTGTGTACCATAACGTGTATCCTACCACGTGACCACCTCGTGTTCTTGATTTCAGGGAAGGATCCTTCTGTGGAGTGCCAAGTTAGTCCCCAACAAAGGGATGAGTTTGAGAGGATGGCCTTACCCGCGATTTCTTTGTTTATTCCTTAGATTCTCCCTAGGTCAGCGACAATGGATTGGGTTCTCCCTTAGTAATTAACATTCATTTTAATTCCTTGGTTCTCCTTTAGAAAATAACTCCCATGTTGGTGCTTATCATGGGATCCACTTGCTTATGGGAGGTAGGACATCAAAGGCTTTCATTTCTTTCTCCAACCTTTTTCCATGGTTAGCCATTTTGTTAGTTGGACCATTATTTTCATGTTGAATATGCAAGAGAGATGAATTTTGAAGAAGGAGATTTTAGACTTGTTTTTGGATTCTTCCACAAAAGGAGGGATTTTCCTTATGAGAAATTCACATTTTGTGTATTACGAACCTTGAGTCGACAAAGATGAGTTTCATAATGTTTAGATTTGATATGATTTCCATCCTTCTAGGTTGACCAACAATTATTCCTGATTATTTGTTCTTCTTCCTAATCCCCATGCATAGGATTTCACAAATTTTCCCTCTGGGTCCATTATGACCACTCCCATTCCTACCACCCCTTATTGCAAATATATAATTAACCCCAAATTAGAAGATCAAAATTATCTCATAATTGTTAAAAACATGAGAAAGAAAATTAATATGTCAAAGACAAGGATAAATTCCCATAAATCCATGATCTTAATCGTGAAACAAGACTTAAAACACGTTTCAACAAGATAACCTCTAAAATTTGTGAGATGAATAAAATATAGAAGGAAAAATAGCTTATGTTCGAGCATATCCTATAAAGAAATTCAAAATACAACTCAAAATAGTTGTAAAAAAATGGAACTCTATAACTTATTAACCCTTAAAAATAAAAGAGAATCGAGGATTTTATTTGCAATTTATTTGATCATAAAAACATGATAAATCAAGGTATGATGATCATCATCATCGTATAATATTAAAATAAACTAGTATATAATATGTTAAGCCATCATCACAATGAAGAAAACTTTAGATTTTCAACCCTTCAATCGAAGCACTTCATAATTTAGGAATTTTCAGTTTAGCAGTTGCAAAATCCAAAAACTTGTCATTTGTGGTGACAACGCTAGAATGATTCAAGCGATCTAACATGTAGAGTGAACTTGCTAAGGAATGGAACCAATATAATCTCTCATTAAAACATAGTGCTATATAGTATATTGACCTAGAAGATGAATTAAAATGGTTAAAGAGGAAAGCTGCATAGGTTCAAAAAAAACTAGGATATGTAGTTAGAATGGAGGAAAAAGGGGTTGGGAAGAAAAATGGTGATGATTTTTTTTGTTTGCAAACTTTATATATGTAGCTAGAATGGAGGAAAAAGCGGTTGGGAAGAAAAATGGTGATGATTTTTTTTTGTTTGCAAACTTTATAGTCTTCTCAAAACAACAGTATGGCTAGCATTGTCAAATTAAATTTTATCCAAGGAGAATAGATTAAAGAGAAAACGGAAAGGACTTGTTAGATACATTATATGCAAAAATAATGTCGTTAATAGTAAATCGCTTAGTTGTGCAACGCTTGTATGATAGGGAGGTTTAGGAGGAAGTTATAAATCTAAAAAATAGAAATAATATATGGGAAAAAGATTCCCTGCTAGATTGTTTTAAGAATTGGTAAAAGGATAAATCTATACTCAAGCTCATGTTATTTTATTTTTCTAGAGGCTTTATATTTCAATAAATAATATTATATTTTAAGGGGAAGACATTCATCAAGCATAGATTCAAGTATGTAATGAGAGAGGGAGAAAATATTAATAAATATTAGAAAATTAATAAATTTTGTTTCATGTAATGAGAGAGGGAGAAAATATTAGAGATGAACTCTTTGATTTATGGTTCTTTTAAAATGTGTAATTGATTGAGTTATTGATAGGATCTAGATAACAGAAAATTCAAAGTTACTTGTGTCATGGGAAAATGGTATATGAATTATAGATAATTTGGTATTTAGTCCAATCATTGTTTTCCATGAATACTTCAACTAGTGAGGACGTTGCTTATTCCTTTATCCTGTACAGTACAATTCTAGAACAAAAATACACAACAACATATCCTTTCCCTAGATAACTGATCTACTTGAATAAACAACTCTCTTACCATAGATCTAGAGGTTTGTCTTTGTTTCGTTGATCTTGATGCGATGTACTATACCTGCAAAGAAACATAAGAAACAAAACAAAGGATGAGAGTAACAAGATAAATCAATAATCTATATAAGTGATCAAGGAGTCTAATAATAAATGACCAATATTAACATAAATCATGTATGGGAAAGGGAAACACTTTTGTATTAAAAGATGAAAAGATAAATCTACAACCAAATCCTTGTTGTCAATAGCTTTGTCTCCCCAAGGTCTTTGACACACTCACACAACTATCAACTATTACAAACTCTTTCTCACAACACTCTCTCAATTTTTCCTCAATACCAGACTTAAATCCAATAGCATAAGGATGCTCTACTTGGTCTTTCCTTACATGATCCATGAATATTTATTTTATAGGCCAACGGAGGCTCAAATGAGTTGATATATTTTGGGAAGAGGATAGTGAATTATCCCTATGGGCTAGGAGGTTGAGTGCTAGCTCTCCCAAGTAGATAAGATCATCCTCCACGAGAGCTTTCATTTGGAAGCTTCTTGAAAATTATATGTTTTCCTTTTTGAGCTTGTTGGTGCTCCTTGCAATAGGGGTAAGTGCATCAATGATCCTTGTAGTGAAGGAAAGAGCACCACCGGCACCTACTATCAGTAAGCAACAAGTTCCAGAGGTGGATGGCTCTCTGTGTCAAAAGGAAGAGTGTGCCAACTAGTCTAGGAATGAACAAAAAGTATCCAAAAGAGTTCTTGGCCAGGTATTTTGAGGGATTGAAGCATTGGTACATATTTTAGCTGCAACAAAATCCCCCCCAAAGTATGAAGCTAGAGGGATGTGATAGGTAAAATACTTTGCTAGATGTCAATCTGGTATTAGAGGAAAAAGAGAGATGTGTTTACATTCGATGCAAGATCAACGACCAACTATCTGATTCAATCGTGGATGTGGACCATTACACTGCAGATCCATGATGATGACTATGTCATGGCTACCAAGAATACACTATAGATCCATGATGATAACTATGTCATGGCTACAAAGAATACATTGTAGATCCATATTACTTGAACTCAATACTAGACATAACCACCAAATATACAATGTGGATCCATGTCATAACTTCAAATAATACTCCATCGTAACCTAAGGATAGGAACATTTTCAGGTGAGTACCTAACAACTTAGGGTCTTCATTCCAATCCCAAGCGATACAATTCTAACCATGCGAATATATCTCTTGATGTCTGACATGGTAGAAACCACTTGATTATCGGTCATTGATGTATATCGTTAACAAGTGTGAGGGAGATCACCATTGATGTCAATGATTCCCAAGGTATCTCAGTACATTCTCCCAAGTGTGAGTAAAGAACTTGAAGTCGAACACTTAGTAGAATCTTCCAATCAGAGATCATTAATGAAAACTTACTGTCGAAATAAATGATACCTGCCATTGAGGCATGCAGGATTCAAGTTACTTGACTTGGTTTCTAAGTCCAATTCAGTGATGATGTTGATGTTGACAGTAATATACTCGCCGAAGGAGGGCCATGATGATTCCATCATCATCGACATGAAATATGGAACAAAAAATTATGTTGAAGTGACGAAAACAACCATAGAACTAACTCAGATATGATCGACTTTGAAGGAAGGTAATTGAAGAGGTTGATTGTAGAGGAGGTTCCCTTTTAACATTGAATGACATGGAAAAAGCATTGGCAGCATTGAATCTATGAGGCAGAGAGAAGACGTAATGCAAGGGTATGACTATCATTAGACTATTATCGAGTAGACTATCATTCAAATACTTTTACAAGTGTGAAAGCATCAAGTTCGCTTGGTAATATTTTCATGTTTAGGGAGCTTGAAAAGAGCTTAAAGGTAACTCCATAAGAGGGTTATTTTTCATAATCTAGTTTTAATGAGTCTGAAAAACAGTAAAAGTGTACTCGATACCTATTTGTTGAGTTTTTAATGAGCATGTCAAAGGTATAAAACATGCTCGGTACTTTTTCATCTTGGGTCAGAGTGTGAAAAAGATGAAACAAACTCATCCATAGCAAAAAATATCGCTAAAATAACATGGAACCTTTGAAATTAGAGTTAGAACAATTTCACTATGAAAACTATGGAAAATACATGGCAAAAACCCAAAATATTTGATTAAATATTTTTAAATAAAAAATAAAAAATTGATACAAAAGGGGAAATAATAACTTTTTTTACCATTGTCATTTTACCATAGATCTTTGGTGAATTTTGTGCCAATGGAGTGATTTTCAAACGAGGATTATAGGAGCTTTAGGCCAGCTTAGCTCAGACTGTTTGGATCAGGTAAGAACTAAACCTTATCCCTTTCATTTCACGATGCCCTTTTTTCATTTTAAGTCATTTTTGGGGGGTTTTGGAGCATTTCTCTAAGGAGACAAAGCATTCCCTGGCCAACGCTTTTCTCTCTTTCGAGAGGTGCACGGATGCACCCCTTGAAAGAGGTAGAAGCACCGAGGGCACTCTGTCAACATAGGGAAAGAGCATTGGCGCTATGTTCTCCTCCAAGAAGAGCGCCAATGATGAGGTCACTCCAAAAACTCAACAAATAGCCATCCTATTGCAATTTTTCCTTCTTCCCAGGGTTTTAGTATGCTCCTAATGGATGTTTAAATTATTTTGGCAGGAAAAACCGCACACAAAATGGTTATTTAGAAAGAAAGACAACATGAGTTGGATGACTTATAAGTGGACAATGACCCAATGACCTTGAGGGCCCTCTGTGAGTGTGGGATCCTCAAATACTTTAGAGTACCAGGTATGATGGCATGCGTGCATCTACTGGAGCATTTGATTCGCATGTGGGACCTGGATCAACAACATTTTGTGGTTGGGACCCATATTTTGAATATAGATGTGGAAGACATCTATTTCTTGATTGGTTTGTATGGTAGGGGGAATCTAGTAGTGCTAACAAGTCCACGAGCTGACTAGTCATTTGTGGATGATTTGATTGATGATCAATGCTTGGTGGGGACCCATTCCATAGGAGGGAAAATCCCCATCAAACGCAAAGTGGATCAACCCCTGAGGACCGTAGCCTTCACAATCGAGAAGGTTGCGGGTAGTAGGTTAGCCCATTTGACTACATGGGATCACATGTTATATGTAGTAGAGTGTATGGATCCTACCACATTCAAATAGAACCAGGGGTTACTGATCAGCTTGAAGGACTAGTTAACCAAATGTATGAGGGGGGAGGTGAAACAGTTCGACTATGGAGAGATAGTGGTATATTTCTTCTTGGAGAGGGTACCACTGATGAGACACCAGGTTCCCTTTAGTAGGTTGGATGTCAAGGATCCTCGGATGACCAGCTGAGTAGAGGTCATGGCACGCCATGGTGGTGGTGGAGGCCCCAAGGTCACATATGGACCAATCTTCTTCCGTTGGATGAGAGGCCAACTACTGATGGTGGAGTACTATGCTTACGAAAGGGAATATTTTAGGGATGACCCTCACCTTCCACTACCATAGGGTGATCATTCGGATGACCAAGGTAAGAAAAATATCACTATACATGTTTTTTTTTTGTTTTTTTTCATATTTCATCATTTTTTGTTGTTATGATGTAATGTTGAGATAAAAAAATCTTTTGTGAAGACATAGGTGCTTCTCGTCCTATGGGATCTTCTCCTATAGAGAGGTGAGGGGAAATCAGAGATATGGTCTTCAGGAATTCATATGAAGACGAGGAACTCCAGGAGATTGAGGAGAACCTTCAACGACTAACTGTAAGCATACCTGAAATTTCTATTAACGATCTTCCCAGGCATTATCAACGCCATATTGCAAGAGTTTCAGGTCATTTTGGGAGGCTAATCTGTCGAGTGGATCGATATGTGATGTGCTTTCTTGAGCATGAGGATTAACTCGTAGTGCCTTCCTGATTTTTTGTACTATATCTACACAGAAAGATTTGAAGCTTCAGTTTTTTACCTATGTATTTGTATTCAAACTTCGGGTGACTTGAAAGCTTNTTTATATCTCAGAACTATTTTATATATATATATATATATATATATATATATATATAATTTTATTTACATATGGGTGTGCAAATGTGTAATGTGAATGCATGTTTACCTATGTGTCTATGTGATTCAATGCATGAAATTGATATTAAAATGAATTTAAATATGAGCAAGATACTAATGCAAGAAAAATATTTTCTAGGGAATCTGCCATAGTATTTACATGTCTTAGGATATGTTGATAAGAAATATGCTGAAATGACCTTTCCAAAATCCTAACTCCTCAAAATGAATGAAGGAGTAGGGGGTTCTGAACAGTGTAGATCCAGTTTAACTAATGTACAACCAGCACTAAGTCTAGATAAACCCTAATCTTCCTCACGTCATTATCCAGGTATTCAGTCAACAAACCAAGTATTGCATGATATTCCACTAGGTTGTTTGTTGCAGGGCCCAAACAAGTTCCTCCTGAACTCACCAGATTGTTGGTAGGAGAGTACAGTACCCAAGCTACTGACGCATGATTCAAGCTGTAACGATTAGCACCATCCACAAAACTGACATAGGTGTTCATCTGTTCATTTTAAACATAGGACTACATAAGTAGATTTGTGAAAGATACATTTAACATTCACACTCAATCCACACTTCTCAAAAAACACACAACACTCTATAAACAATACGTACAACAAACCTATGCTAGATGTCCTAGGCATAATATTTTTTAAGGTAGAGGCCGTTGCAAGGCTCTCCCAAGGGTATCCCATTGTAATCTATCAACTCATACTCTCCTTTCTCTAAAACATGACTGACAATGTAAGGCCCATGCCACATAGATCCCAACTTCACATCTCCCAACTTGTCGTGTTTTTGGTCGTAAGTCAAGAAAAGGTCACTCTCATTGAAAGAGCGAGGTTGAACTGATCTTCCATTTTGAGTTTTCATCTGTCGTTTATGTACCTCATTTTCTAAGGTAGCCTCACGACGGGTCTCATCAATCTTGTTTAAATACAAGAAACATTCTTCTTTTGGGTTAGTATTGGATAGGAGTTCCACTGCGAGCTTCAGATAAGGGACTTCACACTCTATGGGAATAGTAGCCTCTAGTATGTACACCAATTGAAATGGTATAAAACCATTGGATGTCTTGATGGTGGTCCAGTAGGCCCATAATGCATAAAATAGTTGTAAATTCCAGTTGGACTTGGCTTATACTACCATCTGTTGAAGCATGGTTTTTAAGACTTTATTGATAGCTTCAAATTGGACATTATCCTATGGATAGTAGGGTGTATATTTGTCATGGAGAAAGCCTAGATTAACACTTAATTCTGACATCATATTATTCTGAAAATGTGACCCGTGATCAGTCACAATGGCCCTAGGGATCCCAAATCTGGCGATGATATGGTTGACTAGAAAGAGGACAGTTGTTTTTCCATCCTCCACATAAGTAGGAATAGACTTAGTCCATTTAGTAAAATAGTCAACGTCCACAATAATGTAACCATGCCCCCCAGATGCAGTAGGTCTACAATGCATGAAGTCAATGCCCCATTTTGCAAAGGGACCAACTGCTATGACAGGATGCAATGGAGAAGGATGCGTGCGCTTTTTTTTATGTAAACAACTAAAAAGGTGGGAATTTCTTGATGAAATATATGCAATCATTAAAGATCGAGGGCTAAAAATACCCAGTGCGTAATATTTTCTGGGAAGTAGCCATCCTAGAAAGATGACCGCCACAAGATCCAGAGTGGAAATCATTCAAAACTATCTCAACCTCTTCATGAGTTAAACAACGTCATAATACCGTATCAATGCCTCAACGGTATAGGGTGTCATTAATTATCATGTAGTATTTAGCGTGATGGCGTATGCGACGATGTTCATCATGGGTTGCATTGGTATGAAATCGTTGTGTCAGTAATACAGGGAAGGTCACACATAAACTCATCGAAGACAAGAGATTTATTAGAAGTGGATTTCGCAAATTCCAACTCAAACTCCAAGAGAATGACAATCTAGTGAGAGTATTTCCCCCAAGCACATGACGAGTCAATATGTAATAAATGAGGTTATAATATGGATATAGAGTAGTCGTTCGAAGCAGTATGCAGTGATGGAACTTCTGGATCATGATGACCGTGGCCAAAGTGAGTTTCTCCACATGTGAGTACTGGGTTTTAGAGTCCAAAAGAATCTTACTCAGATAGTAGTTCACATGTTCATGATCATGTTCATTGTTTGAACCAAGACCATACCAATGGTAGAAAGGGATGCAACCACATACAAGGAATAATCCTTGGTGGAATTGGGTGGTTGCAAAACATGTGCATGTGTGATGGCATATTTGAGAGTATTGAATGCATATTGCTCCAAATTATCCCAAACGAAGGAGGTATCCTTCTTTAGTAAACGCATGAAACCGTGGGTCTTCTCAGCGTAACTATGACGAAATGACATAAAAAAATTTCCTTCCCTTGCAAACTTTGGATTTCAGTTTCATTTGTAGGAGCGGGTAAGGCCAAGATGGCTTCAATATTCAAAGGGTCTATGCGGATTCCATCCTTTGACACAATGAAACCAAGGAGTTGACCAGTAGAAACACACTTGTGTGGAATTAACCATATATTATAGTTGCGACATCTGAGAAAAATGGCTCTCAAATGATCAACATGGTAATCTCGCTACTTTGAATAAGTAGGAAGGTCATCAAGATAGGGTTCCACAATGTACTTAATGTTGTGGAAAGAATAAGACATGGTGCATTGAAAGGTAGTGCCAGTTTTCTTTAAACCAAAAAGTAACTTTATATAGGAAAAGGTCCCCTATGGGCAGATAAAAGTCATCTTATGTTGATCGGATGGGAGTATCTCAATCTGATTATAGCCAGAAAACCCATCCATGAACGAGAAGATGACACTTCCAACGTAGTTATCGATGATATGATCAATGTATGGGGTGGGAAAAATTTCCTTAGGACAGGGACGATTCAATCCAAAAAATAGATACAAACCCTAATAGTACCCTTTTTTTGTCGACGGGGACAATATTAGACACCCATTCAGTCAAAGGTACGGGGTAGATAAAACCATCATTAAGAAGTTTTTCAATCTCTTCCTTAATGGTGGATGCCTTCCTTGGATGTACTTGTAAAAGATTTCGACAAAATGGCTTTGCATCAGGGTAAGTCCTAATCTCATGAACAACAATGGAAGGATCTATCCCTAGCATCTCTTTGTATGTCCAAGTGAAGATATATCTAAATTATTTAAACAAGGCTGTATAAGACTCGAGCTCTGATGGGGAAGAATTCTGGCCTACATTGATGTTCTCTATCATGTCGAGATTCACTAATATATCTATGGGAATATTTTTAGTAATACTACTCAAATTACCCTCGAAATCAACATCATGGGTGAGTACTGGGGGCTGAGGATTAGTTAAAATATCAGATGAAACCGTTGTTGGAAGATGGTCTTCTACCATACTGTAATTGGGAAGGAAAGAAGATCAGTGATGATGATATATCCATGGCATCTCATTTAAATAAATAACTTCCATGATGGGTTCATAAGAGTAGAGTGTATGCAAAATATAATCTAGAGATGGGGGGGTTTCAAACCAATATGGTAGATGGTATGTATTTGAAGCCACCAACAGATGATCATTAATAGTGGTATCACTGGTGGACTGAATGACCTGGTACATTTCTTCAAAAGGGATGACTGATGTCGAATCAACAATTGACTTTCCTTTATTTAGGGTACTATAGGCATATATCATGTTCATGGATGCTTCCTGTGAAATAGGAGGAGGATTGGATAATGGAAAGACTCCCATGATCAAAGAATCCTTAAGAATGCCTACTCCAATGTTCTGATATTGAGGGGATGAAGAAGCCAAAAGTGGAACATTATTCACAAATTTGAAGTCACATCGAGTAAACATAAATCTAACTGGTCAATGGTAACGATCTTCCCTTGGAATGGGAACTAGATTACTCGAAAGACAAATGAAGCAACAACTTGCATCACGTAGAACCAATTTCGACCTAGAAGAAGATTGTAGTCTAAAGGAGTGTCAACAACTTCAACATGAATGGAGACTGATTTTCCCCCTAGTTCTACCTCGAGAGAGGGAAGTAATACATAAGGTTGAAAGTCATGAATATCAAAATCCTTTAGTGTTGTGGGTGAACAATTTTTCTCAGCAGAGCCAATAGCTCTCTAGCATGACAAAGACATGACTGAAGTGGAGGATCCTTTGTCCAATACGGTATGGAAGATTATTTTCCCAATATCTTTCGTAGATAACTAGAAATCCAATTAATGGGATATCCTAGACTTAAATTCATCTAGTTTGAAGGCAATAATGTTATTTTGTTCAGGATCCAGTGCTCCAAGAACTGATAGTAAGTTCTTCCACTGTGTAGGACATGTTTGGAGTACTTCGAGGGTCAACATAGTGGACGGTGCTTGAGCCGTATCTTCAACTATATTATAGTACTAGGAGGCATGTGAATTAGGATTAGGTACATATTTATGAAGTGTTCTCTTAGGTGGCCAGAGAATTGCATCAAGAACATGTTTTTCAATTTGAAGACCATTAGTAGGAGGGGGAATGTCGATCCTAGATTTGTTATCATTTTTGGCAGTTAAATTACTCATTTAAAAACATGTTTTATTATCTTTTGTGTATTTTATGTCACACAGATTATTATTCAGCCTCAGGTATGAGTGCATTTAAAGTTTATATGAAATCTTTTTATTATTATCATTTCTATGGTCTTATTAATTAAAAATGACATTACTAAAGCGCATTTGATGTATTAACTAATTTATATATTTGTTTGTAAATTTTATAATCTTTTTGGGCCAAATTAATAAACAGAACACATTCATCCTACCTTAGGCACAACACGTCCAGCTCGACATCCAGCTTGTCATCCAGCCCATTGCGTGAAATTCACTGGTGGTTTTCCAAATGATTGAAACGTGTTGTTGTAGACTGCAACCCTGAAGCGCACTAGCAGACAGACACTCTGTTCACCCTAGATCGACGCCCAGCATATCCAGCTCATGGCCTAGCTTTCCGTTCAGCTCTCCATCCAAATCGCCCATCAAACTACGCGTTGCTAAGAATTAATTCCAGGTATTTAAAACGTGAAAGAGTTTGCAAACGAACTGTTATCCACGCGTTACGGTGATGAAGCTATGTTCTAGATAATTCGCCAGCCTGCATTCTCCTTTGCTCGCCACCACATCAACAATCCATGCATTGGATTAATGCATTTAACTCACGCTCTAGAAGATTCGCCAGTACGCTCTCCTCTGTTCACCATCAACCCACCTGCTGCGATAAAGAAGGAACTCGTGCACCACATCTGAATATCTTTCACGCTGAAGAGGAGATTGTGTGTTCGATGTCCAGTAAAAAGATAAGAACCACGTTGAAGAAGGAAGGTTGCTTGCATGTTAGCCTCTAATCTATTTTGGGCCTTTATGATCGACTAAATTTAGAGAGCAGTTGACCACTAAAGGGTTTACTTGCTCATCTCTGTAAACTATTATATATAGCAGTCTCTGTGTGAGAGCTCAGTTAAATAGAAGAGTTAGGTTATCCTAGAAGAATCATTTCATGCTTTGATCTTTTCTTAAGCACTGTATTTCTATTCCATCATTTGAATAAAGAGCTCTATATGTGTTGTTGTTAAAGATTGCGTTTGAGTAGAAGCTAGCCAGGCACCACCCCTAATTGCTGAGAGGGCCCCTCGTCAACCAGAGGTTTCTTTTCTTGTTTATTTCTTTCATTTTTTCTATTGTAGCTAGTTTAATTTATAGTTTGTTTTATTATTCCCATAATGGAATTTTATTTTTGAATTAGATAGTTAACTGCGCGCATAGTTTGCTTTCAGCTTTGTTTTCAGTCATTTTATTTTCAGTCTATTGTTGGTTTATTTGCAAGTTAGATAAAATAGATTGTTGTTTTTCAAATTAAATAGATTCAGTTCTGTCTATTTCATTTCTGTCATCAATTATCAGTCTATGCAATTTACATTCCAGCTTATTAATATGCAATGGTTTCTTTATGCTTATGTTCATGAACTTGTTTCAGTCTATTTTACTATTAAATTTACTTAGTAAGTAGGTTTACTTATTGCCTCTATGCATTAGATTTACACCTGGATGAATTTAGCTGAATATTAGCTCATTTAGGTTAGTTTTTACCATTTTAACTATGCAGACTGTCATTCGGATAGCCTGTCCAGTATGTTATTCAGCCACCCCTTTCAGACCCATAGTTCAGTCTGTCATTCAACCCTTAGTTATGTTTTTAGTGTTTTTCATGTGTTTTAAGACTGTTTTCAGTTCTGTTTCTTTAATGTCTAAATTATGTTTTTATTATAATAGTTAGATCATAGTTTTGTTTAATAGTAAAATTAAAATTTAATTGTTTTAGGCTATTTATTAAGGTTTTATTATTTTCCTTATTTCTTTTCTCCTTGAATGTGTGTTAAGTTGTTTATGTTTTTGTTTCTTGAATATTGTTTCTAATTTTGTGTTACTGCTGTATTGTTTTGTGTTTATGCCCCTTTTAGATTGATTTATCTGTTTGCATATGAGATTTAGTGCGATATGTGTTATCCTGAGTATGTTTTTAGGTTGTCTCTTTTATGTTGTGTTATTGTTGAAAGAACTTGCAGGACAGAACCTAAAGATATTTATCTTATTAATTTTTCTACTTGCTTCTTTTATTAAGTTTTCTTTATTAAGTTTTATGCTTGCTTCTTTTATTAAGTGTTCTACTTGCTTATAAGTTAAGTCCTCCATGTACCCTAGTTTTCCATTTGAATAGTTAATTGTTGATTGTATTTCAGTTTAAAGTTATAAAATACATTATCAATTATTTAGTTTATTATTCTGTCTTAGTTTAATTACTTTAATAATTTCATTCTTAGGAGTTTGACTCAGTTTTTCATTTTGAAAGATATTTCAATCATTTGTTTGTTAAAATATTTCCACGACACCATAAGAACCCCTCTGCCTTCGCATATATTTTGTGTCAACTCTAAGCTTACTAACCCCAGTTGATAATTAAGGAAAAGGTGGATTAATTTAGACATTATAATACACCCAACACTTTTGGCATCATTGTCGAGGAGTTGTTCTGTAAGGTACAGTAGAATTCTTTATGAATTTTAGTAATAGGTTGGTAGCGGGGGAGCAGTAAGACGAGAGGTAAGAACTTGCGCATCTGTTATAACAGGCGCCCCCAAATCTAGAAATAGTAGTAGCATAGGTTTTCTTTAGTTTAAAAGTCTTTCATGAGTAGAATTAGATATTCTCAGGGTAGATTTGTTAAGACCGGAAAACTTATTGAAGTCCCTACTAACTATCATAGGGGACGTAATTCCCCAACTACTAACTCACTAGAAAGGTATCAAAAGACGCATATAGGAAGTAGTTCTACCCTGAAACCTAAGGAGTCTCTCTTAGAATATCTTACTGGGGAAGCCATAGAAGGAGAAGGAACCTTGGCAGAAGGTCCTAAGGACCCCATTCCCGAGCAAGTTCAAGTGGATCAACCATTAGAAATCTCCAACCCTCCACTAGTTTTGAATCCCATTAACACAACTTTTTCACTAGTAGGAGATTCGAATTTCATTGACTTTGTTGATCCTGCTCAAGTAAAACCTCTCTTTGGAACCTCAGTAGATCCAGTCATCTCGCAAATTGAAACTTCTATAGTAGAACCTACTATCCCTCTAGGATTCAATAAAAACACAGTTGATCGGAGGAATATCTCTCCCAAAAAAGAACATTGGGACGCTCCATTATCACCTCGAAAGGAAAATCCTAAGTATATTTACATTAAGAATCCATCTTATATGGAGAGACGGGGAGAAAATGAAGATCATGATGAAGTTAGAAATGAAGAAGGAGAAGGGGAAAACCGAACCAAGGCTACCTTTGGGTTCGCTATTTTAGATACAATGCAGGATGTAACTATGAAAAACATCTCTCCTTCCTCCTTACCTACTTTCTATGGAAAAAGTAATGAGGAACCGGACACATTTTTGTTCGAGTTTGATATCCTTTGTAGGAGTTACAATTATCTACAAGATGATCACAAACTAAAACTCTTTCCCGCTACACTAAAATATTCTTCCTTGAGATGGTTCATGGGATTAGGAAAATTTACTATCAGAACTTGGGATGATATGAAAACCTCATTTTTGCGAAAATATCAAGAATACTGCAAACCTAAGGACTCTCGACATGATATATTTAAGATAAAAAAAATTGAATACGAGATCCTGGAGGACTATCTTGAAAGGTTCATTTATATATTACATGAGTCTAAATATTATGATCTCCGAGAAGATGCATCATGTACACTTTTCCTTAAGGGGATCTTCGAGCACTTGCTAGAAAGTATTAATCCCATGGTAGCTGGCGATATTTCTCATAAAAATTTTGCACAGATTGGTGAGATGTGTAAAAATTATTCTAGGAGTAGGGGGAACGTTGCAAATTTTTTTTGAGAGCCTTTTAGTAGAAATGTAAGAGGAAATGTTCCTGGTTCAGGTGGAGTTACAAGAGTAGAGTTAGGAAACATGTTGGAGAATTTTAAAACTGATATATTAGGAGCAATGGGTTCTCAACTAGATGCTTGACAAGCCAAGAAGAGGCAGGATGAAGAATGAGAAACAATGAGTATCTTTTGTCCAAGATGTAGAACTAAAAATCCCCAAAGGGAATGTCCATTAAACAACATCTCTGTATGTCACATCTATATAGAAGAGCATCCAACAGATAACTTCCCATCCTTTCCTGGGTTGCAAGCCATC
Organism: Pseudotsuga menziesii; assembly: GCA_001517045.1. Lineage (NCBI taxonomy): Eukaryota > Viridiplantae > Streptophyta > Pinopsida > Pinales > Pinaceae > Pseudotsuga > Pseudotsuga menziesii. Next base: position 92,807 of record LPNX010278510.1, on the reverse strand, counting down.
TATAAGAGTGGGGATGTAGTTGAAACATCTAGGAGGCCTCCTTGGCAACCTAGATACCAACTAGCTTATCCAAAATTTTCACCACAACCTCCACTCTATTATCCTCCGTATCAACCACCTCAACAATGGAAGAATTCAAGTTGGAATAATTGGCCACCTCAGCACCCTCCTCCTCAATTTCCACAACATCAATATTGGTCACAAGGATGGAGAGGACAGCTGTATCCTCAGCCACAACCTGTCCCTGCACCTAATCATTATTATCCTCAGAATCAAACAAATTTCCAACAAATTTCACCTGGATTTGTACCTCCAGTTCCTTTTATCACACAACAACCTCATCACTTTCAGAATTCAAATCCTCCTCGACCAAAATTATTACCTACATAGACGATACCTAACCCTAATAATAAACCAACTCAAGCTCTTAACAACATTGATTTGCAAACTCTTCTATCATACCTTATTTCGATTGTACCTGTACATGAAATTCAATTACGATCAATAAGAGTTGTGAATAATAAACCCAAGTCATCAGTCATCATTGACGAACCAAATGAAGAAGAAGAAGATTCAAGTGAACCCGTGAATGATGCTATTTTGGAGGATGTGAACATTCCAAAGGTTCCAGTATACACCCATCCTTCTCAAGAAACTATTCAGGAGCAAAGAATTCCTCCATTTCCAGAGAGACTAGTAGTACACAAACTTGTAGTTCATTTGGAGTATAACATTTTAAATGGATTAAAGAACATCTGTGTTAAAATCCCTCTATTACAAGCTATCAAAGATATACCAATCTATAGTAAGGTAATAAAGGAGCTATGTATTAAACGCCTAGGAAAGAAGCAGAGGTACCCTCCTCCAATTCATGTCATATGAGAGATGTATGAATGTATGACAGGTCAGTACCGAATTACAAAGTATGCGAATCTAGGAGCCCCAGTAGTGGCTGTAATTATAAACACCACCGCCATAGAGAATACATTAATCAATTTAGGATCTGCCATTAATATGATGAACACCACCGTTTTATAAGCTTTATAGTTGGGACAATTTCTTCGACCTACTCCTTCCATCCTAGAACTAGCAGATCACACTACGGTAAAACCCGTTGGAGTCCTAGATGAATTTGTTGTATTAGTAGCTTCAAGGAAATACCCTGTCGAATTTATGGTCGTAGAATCAAAGGGTCCTTCTAAATGACATCCTATTATTTTGGGAAGACCATGGTTAGCTACTACAATTTCTTTTATAGGATGTAGGGATGGAGAGATGACTGTTTCCAATGGGTTGTCCACACAAAGACTTATTTTATACCCCCCAGCACAACCAATAACTAAAAATTCATGGTGGTTAAGTTGTTCTTTTGGGGATGAAGAATTTGATGATCTCTCCCTTCCTAGTGATTTCTCTTGGGCACTCCAGGAGCAGACCACTGAGAATGTATTAAACCAGTTTGTTTCTTTGACAACCTGTACATATTTCCCTTAGTCCTTTGCTCAACTCAATAAGATTTTTGGAGATAAGTTTCAAGAGAATATGGCTCCTTCCATGTTTACGGAAACACCTTGTGTTTTCACGATTGAAGAACATATAGGACCATATACCATACCTTGTGAGGTTGGCCCTGAATTTTTTTTACATATAAACGCAGGATTAAGTGAAAACCAACAAGCACAGCTACTTAAAGTTCTTAAGAGACAAGTTGGAGTATTTGCATGGGAATACACCAATATGAAGGGTATACACCCCAATACCTGTATTCACCATATTTATATGGATCCAAGCATGTCACCTGTAAGGCAGTCATAGAGGAGGATGAATCTTGTTCTAAAGGACATAGTAAAACACGAATTACAAAAACTCCTCATAGCTAGTTTCATCTATCCATTTACAACAGTAAATGGGTATCTCCTTTAGTAGTAGTCCCAAATAAAGTTATAGGGAAATGGTATATTTGTGTTGATTTTAGGGAGCTAAACAAAGCTACACTTAAATACTACTTTCCTTTGCCTTTTATTGATCAAGTATTAGATACTCTGTCAGGTAAACAATATTTTTCCTTTCTTAACGGGTATAGTGGTTACAACCAGATTTTAATACACCGGAAAATCAAGACAAAACCACCTTTACATGCCCTTTGGGAACATATGCTTATCGAGTTTTTCCATTTGGCTTATGTAATGCACCTACCACTTTCTAGCGAGCAGTCTTAGGAATCTTTTTTGATCTTATACATGACTGTGTATAGGTATACATGGATGAATTTATGGCCTATGGTAATACTTTTTAAGAAGCCCTTGACAACCTCGAGAAGGTCTTGATCCGATGTCAAGAAATGAATCTATCTCTCAGTCATGAGAAATGTAGAATGTTACTAACAGAAGGTATAGTTTTAGGATACCATATTTCTTCCCAAGGAATTAAGGTAGACCCTACGAAGATCAAAGTAATCGTTGGCCTTCCCTCTCCTAAAACTCAAAAAGATGTAAGAAACTTCCTTGGTCATGCAGGATATTACCGTCGCTTTATTGAAAATTTCACTAAAATAGTTGCACCAATGCTTAAGTTACTTACAAAGGATGCAGAATTCCAGTGGACAGAATCTTGTCAAAATGATTTTGAAATCCTAAAATCTAAATTATCAGTGGCACCAATATTTAGGGGTCCCAATTGGTCCCTCCCTTTTCACATATCTACCGATGCCTCTGATACAACCATAGGAGGAGTCCTCGGCCAAAAAGAAGGACAAGCACCTTATGCCATCTATTTTATTAGCAAAAATTTGACCCCTGCCGAATTAAATTATACTGTTACTGAAAAATAATTTTTGGCAGTAGTTTATTCTATTAATAAATTTTGTCATTATATCACAGGTTATGAAGTTTTCATGCATACTAATCACTCCACCATTAGATTTATAATCAATAAACCAATTACCAATGGTAGAGTGACCCGATGGATTATTTTATTGCAAGAATTTAACATTACCGTCATTGACCGAGCTGGTAAAGAAAATCTCGTAGAATATTTCCTTTCCTGTATTCAACATGAAGACAGTACTAAACCAGTTGACAACACTTTTCCTGATGAACATCTATTTGTTGTACCTGTTCAAACCCCTTAGTTTGAAGATATTTCCAATTATTTAGCAACTGGGAAAATACCAAACCATTTCTCTCCACATGAGAAGCGTTGTATTATAGTTCAGAGTTCCAATTATTCTTGGGTTGATAATGATATCTTCCGCACTGGTCCAGATCTTATTATTCGATGATGCATGCGGGAGGATGAAATGACAGACATCCTCCATGCATGCCATGATGGACCATATGGAGGACATTTTTCTGACAAGAGGACTGCATATAAAGTCTTACATTCTAGTTATTATTGGCCAAGCATTTTTAAGGATGATGCCAAATATGTTAAAGGATGTGATAGTTGCCAAAGAATGGGTAGACCTGCATCATCTGATGGAATGCCTTTATAACCCCAAGCTATGATTGAACCTTTTAAGAAATGGGCTCTTGATTTTGTAGGACCGATTTCTTCCATGTCTTGTAAAAATAAATATATCTTAGTTTGCATGGATTATGTCACCAAATGGGTAGAAGCTAAAGCTTTATTTAGAGCCACAGAGAAATCAGTGGTAGAATTCATATATGAAGAAATATTCACCCGGTTTGGTGTACCTAGAGAAATTGTCACAGATCAAGGTACTCAATTTACTTCTAAATTAATGAAAGAACTTACTACGAAATATGGCATCCGGCATTGCAAATATTCACCTTATCACCCTCATTCTAATGGTCAAGTAGAATCAATTAATAAAGTATTAGAAGCCATTTTAACGAATACCATTCACTTACATCGTAAGGATTGGGCAGATAGACTACCTGAGGCTTTATGGGCCTATAGGATAACATGGAGAAACACTACTGGACATACCCCCAATGAGTTAATGTATGGTAAACAAGTCCTTTTACCTATTGAAATTCAAGTTAAAACCTTTCATATGGAAGCCCAATTAGGCATGAATTTAGATGAAGCACAGAAACAACGAATATTACAGATTAATGAGTTAGATGAAATTAGACAAGATACACTCCAAAGAACGATGTTAATACAGAATCAATGAAAAACATGGCATGATAAATTTATTAAGCAAAAATAGTTTAATACTGGAGATTGGGCACTACTATTCAATTCACGGTTTAAAAATTTTAAAGGAAAATTAACTACCCATTGGATGGGTCCATACGAAGTAGTTACAGCTTTTGACAATGGATCAATAAAGATTAAAACAATTGATGGCTTAGAAGTTTCCTTTGTAGTAAATGGACATAGACTTAGGATTTATCATCAATCGGCATCTAAATAGGATTTCATACAAAATGTTTTGCAGCAAAATGAAATGGAATTAGTTGAAGGGGAAGCTATTCCTCCTCCTCCTGGTCCTTGAAAATTATTTTGGGTTATTATCACCTGTATATATGTAATTGTTTCTTTGAATAAATAAGAGTCATTTCTAATAGGTTGTTTACACAAGACTCTTTTTCTTTTATGTCTTTATGAATAAATTGAATCATCTAACAAGTGGTTTTGCAGTTTGATTACAAGTATATTATCTCTATGAGCAACTAACGGAATATTACTTGGACAAGGAAAGTATGTTAAATACTCATCAGGTATTTTAACCTCTCTTGGGGGTACTTTTGAAATTTGCAGCTCATACTGATAATTTATTTTTATATAAATCCTTTTTAACCAGTTCTTCTATGATTCATCTAGTTTTTGGTATCTTGATTCAGACATGTATATTTCTGATTTATTCTTTTAAACAGTTGTTTGATAAGATCCACTTTCATTATCATATTTTTCACAACCTTATTTTGCACCTATGGATTACTAGTTCATACTATACTTGTTATCAAAACTTGTCTCCTGAGTATTTTGGTGATAACTCAAAAGTAAGTGGAATTTTTGTCTATGGGGAACATTACTTTTATTTTATGAAGAAGAAGGACTATTTGGTTAAAGAACAACTTTCAGTTATTCTCTTTTGACATGTTTTATGATTATGGCCATTATGAAATTACTTGTAACTTTATTTTGAAAAAAAATTGAATTATGTGTTTAGCAGGACTTAACACACTCCAGTACCAATCGACTTCCATATATATAATATCATTATACAAGGAAAACCCGCCAGGGCACTGAACGGGCCTGCTGGTAGTGGGTCAATGCTAAGTAAAAACCTTACAACATGAAGCTCGATAAATGCAAGTAAACCCATCGGGGTACTAAACAGGCCTACTGGCAGTGGGGCATGGTACCAAGATAAACCTGCCAAGGTACTGAACATGCCTGCTGGAAGTGAGGCAATATCTGGTAAAAGAGATATGGTTAATACACCACTATGCACATAGTTTGTAAGATAATATATATATATATATATATTTTAAATATGTCATCGCCAATTGTTTATAATGTCATTTGAGAATGGCTCTAAGTTGACCTTGCCCGGGCCGTGTACTTCCGCATATACCTAAGATGTCATTATCTTAGAAATGGGACCCATAGCTGTAAATATCACATACTACGGGGTACCCTTAAAATATTTTATGATGATAGGATATCTTTACAATGAGGCATGGATGGCTAGTTTTTCTTGTGGTATTCTTTTGATTATATTATTCTCATTTCAATGGTCTTTCTAAGCACTATTTTATTTTTCATGAATATACATCTCTGAATCATTTCCATTTACTAGTTAGTTTTTCTTAAAAATAATTCACAGCATGCTAGCACTCTTTCTATTTTTCTGGAACAATCAAATTCTTCTCTGTGTATGGCTTGAGGACACGCCATATCTTTGGTTTGGGGGAAGATGGATTTGTAACAAAATTAGATTGTTTTTTTATTATTTATGACAAATCTATTTATTTCTAACAAATGATAAGTATTTTTAGGAATGTAAACAGTGGAATTTGATTATAGCCTAAAGCGCATTTTTACAACAAAATTCAATATGGAAGACCATTTGAAGGATCAAATGAAGGTCCAAATGAAATGTTAAATAGCGATATGAGTAAAAATGGTGATATTATAGCACTTATGATTAAAATTTGCTAACTAAATTTTGTTTTTGGCAAATAGTTTTTACTTCCATTTCACTGTTAATAATCCTATCCTCTTACCTAATCATGCATGAAGATGATCAATATTTTTGTTATTCAAAATGTGATTTATGTTTTTGTGTTACATGTTCAACCTGCCCAAATTTTTACTTTGGACATGGTTGAATTAATTTCAAAACCTTATAAATGATAAAATTATTTTTGAACCTGAAAGAATGTTGAAAAACCCAATAAAGTCATTTTTTTCATACAATGTTTGACATGAAAGATTTGTTATTTTTAAGTTACAGGTCAAAAGAGTGAAGTTTAATTACCTTCTTTATCTGCCAAATTGAAGGCAACTGCTAGTTTGCCTTCTTTCTAACTTGTTTTTCTTTCTTTTTGCTCAGTGGGACCTGGCATTTCTCTGGTTTGGGGGAATGTTGATCCTAGATTTGTTATCATTTTTGGTAGTTAAATTAATAATTTAAACACATGTTTTATTATCTTTTGCATATTTTATGTCATGCAGATTATTATTCAGCCTCAGGTATGAGTGTATTTAAGGTTTATATAAAATATTTTTATTATTATCATTTCTATGGTTTTCTTAATTAAAAATGACATTATTAAAGCGCATTTGATGTGTTAACTAATTTATATATTTGTTTGCAAATTTTATAATCTTTTTGGGCCAAATTAATAAACAAAACACATTTAGCCTACCTTATGCACAACACGTCCAGCTCAACGTCCAGCTTGTCATCTAGCCCATCACGTGAAATTCACTCATGGTTTGCCAAATGATTGAAACATGTTGTTGTAGATTGCAGCCCTAAAGCGTGGAAGTAGACAGACACTCTGTTCATCCTAGATTGACACCTAGTGTATCCATCTCATGGCCCACTTTTCCATTTAGCTCTCCGTCCAGATCGTCCATCAGATTGCATGCTACTGAGAGTTAATTCCGATCATTTAAAACGTGAAATAGCTTGCAAACAAACTATTATCCACGCATATGGGTGATGAAGATGTGTTCTAGATAATTAACCATCATGCATTCTCCTTCGCTCGCCACCACAACAACAATCCACGCATTGAATTGATGCATTTAACTCACGCTCTAGAATATTCTCTAGTATTCTCTCCTCTGTTTTCCATCAGCCCACCTACTGCGATAAGGAAGGAACCCGTGCACAACATCTCAAGATCGTTCACGCTGAAGAGGAGCCTGTGTGTTCGTTGTCTAGTAAAAAGATCAGAACCGCACTGATGAAGGAAGGTTGTGTTATCACTCCAGGAAACTACCTAGGGTTATAGGCTAGGTATGCCTGGTAACTTGAGAAATCAATGTTTTTGGTGTTTTATGGAGATGGATCAATGGGATGACTAAATCAGAGTACAGCATTCAGACATTCAACATGTAAACAGATGAAACAGTGCTCTCAAGAATCGATTAATCAGTATATA
>LPNX010278510.1:58136-85058 GCA_001517045.1 Pseudotsuga menziesii | reverse complement strand
TCGATTTTCTCAACCGTCCGATGTCCGTTTTGCACGTTCGAATAGTCGATTTTGATCTACAGATCATAAGCTATCCACTGGTGCTTTCAGATCTGAATTTGGATTTCAGGAAGGCCGTCAAAATCGCCCCGCAAGATCACGCGATTTCAGCAAAATTCTCCAATTCTTGTTACAGATCTGTGTTATTAATATTTTGCCGAGCTCCTCTTAACTCGAATCAGAGAGTTAGATACCTTCTCAGTTGATTAAAGATACCCTCCATTTGGAGTCTCAGTTATTTGTTGAAAGAAGGAGTTCGTTTATGATTCCTGATTTGTAGCTGAAGATTTTAATTATCAGTCATAGAGCTGGATGATGACCTGTCACTGCAACTTTGAGATAATGAATGTAACAGAAAGCTAGTTCCTTTAAGTCAAGTTACCAAGGAATTCAGAGGTAAGTCTATGAGTTATACATCAGTTCTACTATTCGGACAAACTCAGTTCGTTCCTAGCATTGATGACTGAACTCTCATTCACTAAGCCACTCTAGTTTCATTTCCATCGGTGAGAGAAGCCTTGAAACAGAAACATGTAACAACAGCTGGGCAAAGATTCAAAACTCAGAGAGAGCCTAATGAACGTGGAGCAATTCGTTTGACTGAAACTTTGGCTAGAACACAGGCTCGCTTGGTGTGGAACTGAGTACGGACCCAAATCTTTTAATTTTGCTTGTAAAAACCTTTTCGGCAGCTTATGTCTTTTCTGTTAACGCCTTTAACTGCCGAACATGGGCCCTTTCGGCAGCTAACTGGCTTCCTGCAAAACAGAGTTAGCTGCCGAAACCTGTCTTTTTACCTTTTGAAGCACAAGACTCACAGATATAAAAATTTTTACCCATTCTATCATCCGAAATGACGGTGGTCAATTTGGGAGATAACAGGTTGCCTATGTGTTAGCCTCTAATTTGTTTTGTGTCTTTATGATCAACTAAATTTAGAGAGTAGTTGACAACTAAAGGGTCAACTTGCTCATCTCTATAAACTATTATAGATAGCAGCCTCTGTGTGAGAGCTCAGTTAGCTAGAATATTTAGGTTAGGCAGGAAGAATCATTTCATGCTTTGATCTTTTCTTAAGCACTGTATTTCTATTCCACCGTTTGAATAAAGAGCTACATGTGTTGCTGTTGAAGATTGCGTTTAAGTAGAAGTTAGCCAGGCACACCCCTGATTGCTGAGAGGGCCCCTCATCAACCAAAGGTTTCTTTTCTTGTTTATTTCTTTCTTTTTTTCTGTTGTAGCTAGTTTAATTTATAGTCTATTTTATTATTCCTGTAATGCAATTTTATTTCTGAATTAGATAGTTAACTGCGCACATAGTTTGCTTCCATCTTTGTTTTTAGTCATTTTATTTTTAGTTTATTGTTGTTTATCAAATTAAATAGATTCAGTTCTATCTATTTCATTTCTGTCATCAATTATCAGTTTATGCAATGTACATTCCATTTTATTAATATGTAATGGTTTCTTTATGCGTATGTTTATGAACTTGTTTAAGTCTATTTTACTATTAAATTTACTTAGTATGTAGGTTTACTTATTGCCTCTATGCATTAGATTTACACCTACATGAATTCAGCTGAATATTAGCTCATTTAGGTTAGTTTTTACCATTTTAACTATGCAGACTGTCATTTGGATAGCCTGTCCAGTCTGTTATTCAGCCACCCCTTTTAGACCCACTTTTCAGTCTGTCATTCTACCCTTAGTTCTGTTTTTAGTCTTTTTCATGTGTTTTAAGACTGTTTTCAGTTTTGTTTCTTTAATGTCTAAATTATGTTTTGATTATAATAGTTAGATCATAGTTTTGTTAACATTAAAATTAAATTTTAATTGTTTTAGGTTATTTATTAAGGTTTTATTATTTTCCTTATTTCTTTTCACCTTGAATGTGTGTTAAGTTGTTTATGTTTTTGTTTCTTAAATATTGTTTCTGATTTTGTTTTGTTGTTGTACTGTTTTGTGTTTATGCCCCTTTTAGATTGATTTATCTGTTTGCATATGAGATTTAGTGTGATATGTTTTATCATTAGTATGTTTTTAGGTTGTCTCTTTTATGTTGTGTTATTGTTGAAAGAACTTGTAGGAGAGAACCTAAAGATATTTCTCTTATTAAGTTTTCTACTTGCTTATTTTATTAATTTTTCTTTGTTAAGTTTTCTACTTGCTTCTTTTAATAAGTTTTCTACTTTCTTGTAAGTTGAATCCTCCTTGTACCCTAGTTTCCCATTTGAATAGTTAATTGTTGATTGTATTTCAGTTTAAAGTTATAAAATACATTATCAATTATTTAGTTTATTATTCTTTCTTAGTTTAATTACTTTAATAATTGCATTCTTAGGAGTTTGACTCGGTTTTTCATTTTGAAAGATCTTTCGATCTTTTGTTTGTTAAAATATTTCCACGACACCATAAGAACCCTCTTCCTTTGCATATATTTTGTGTCAACTCTAATCTTACCAAACCCAATTGATAATTAAAGAATAGGTGGATTGATTTAGAAATTATAATACACCCAACAGGGAGGGGACACTGAAGTTTTTGCTGGTGGAACATTATCAGTCTTCTTCTCTGGGGGAGGGTCATAGCTATGGGATCGAGTGTTGAGACTAACTGATTCAATTGACATCATTTTTACTTCATATATGGAATATGAAGAAGGCCCATGCAAGTATTAATGGTCAATCAATTGCTTTTGGGTGGGGAAAGGATCTGTAAGGACTGTTTGGGTGGGGGTATTTTTGAGAAATTTACTGACTTCCTCACGACGAGGACACTCTTTAGTGAAGTGGTCACCTCCACATATGAGGCAGGGAAATTTGGAATTTCTCTTGTTCTTAGAATCAACATTATATTTTTCTATTTTTTATTCCCTTCCTGTTGGTTTTCATATTTCTTGGATGTATTCTTTCCTTTTTTCTTTCCTCCCGAAGATTCTGAGGATTGAATCACATTTACTTCGGCTGGAAAAATAGGAGGTGAAGCAGGTTTGGGGTTTTTAATGGTTTGAATAACATGTATGGTCGGTTGAGTTTTCTTTTTTGAGGATTTAGTCATCGATTTTGTTTGAACAGAACCAAGAATGACATCGGTGGGTGGCTTCGTTGAATGTCTTGAAGGATCGTACGAAGGGTGAGGAGCATGAGGAATTAGTTTGTATAGGGTTCCTGACTGGGAATAAACTAAGTCAAGGTATTGCGCACGGCTAATGGCCTACTCTTGAGTAATAACACCTCCCATGGAAAAATATGTAGCAATGGGCATAAATAGAGATTTAGTAAACCAATCGACGAGTAATTGATCCGGAATAGGAGGCTTGATCAACCTACGTCATCATCTCCACTCATGTATATGATCGGATATATGAGTAGAAGTGGTATGGCGAAGCGAGGTCAAAAGGTATGTACCTATCTCATATCAGATCGGTAACTAAAAATATGTTAGGAAAGCCATTGCTAGGGTGTTGAAATCCCAAAAGGAATGTTGAGGTATCTCAATATACCATTTCGCAGCTACCCTTCTGAGATTTCTCTGAAACAAATGTAGATGGATTGAACCATCCATCAGATAATTTGATGAGAACCACAAATGAAATGTCATCACATGGTTTTTAGGATCTTCACTGGGTTTTCCATCGAATTTAGGTATATCAGGGGGAAACTTAATCGGGATGGCTGACCATGAGGGATCATGATGTATGGGGTCGTTGATCAATCTGGACATATCTATCAGATCTAAGGTAGACAGAAATGGTAATTGTTGATTAGGTTGGGGGTACTGGTAATACTGATATGGCATATATGGACCAGTAGGACCATAAGGATATTGAAAAAAATGTATATTTGATGTTCCCATAACTAGTTGATTAGGTGGTTGGTTTTTGAATGACCCGCTTGAGGGTTTGCTAGGTGGTGGGCCGCCTGAGGGAGGTGGGCCTCCATATGGTGGGCCTCCAGGTGGTGGTCCTACAAGAGGACCTCCAAAAGGTGGTCCTCCAAAGGGTGGTCCTCCAGAATGTGGTCCTCCAAAAGGTGGTCCTCCAGAAGGTGGTCCTGCAGATGGTGGTCCTCTAGGTGGTCCTCCAAAACTACCAGCAGTGTTCACAAATGGTCCCCCAGGCATAGGGACATTGGAACAATTATGTTACCCCTATGGTGTGGAAGTGTTTCTGGGTAGGGAATCCGAGGATAAACAACCCCTGAAGGTGCAGGTTGATAAGTTTGATGGGTCATGGGCAGTTGATTTCCTAGGTAGGTATAACCCCAAGAAGATTGACTACTGATAGGTTGAACCCATGAAGGTTGTCCTGAACTGGAATAGGGAATAATCATGTTCATAGGAGAAGTACTAACTATTGGTTTTCCTCTTGCTAGGTTTGGCCCCATGCTAGAAACAGTTCCCCTTGTAGGTAATGCAACTTGAGCTGGGGATTTCCCCCCAGACATGGAAGCTATAGGGTATTTAGAAACCGTGGGGGGATTTAGGGTAGGTGGGGTAGGAATGGAGAGTTGACATAGATCATGAAAAACCATGTTTTGAGTCGGTGACCCTAAATTAAGAGCCACATGTGATGGTGAAAGGGAACAGTATCTAGGTGGGGTACTTTTTGAATGACAGGGTAGAGGAGAGAGACTTATTCTCTTTATATTCTCTCCTAGGTTATGCAAACGATCAAGAGTTTCCTAGACTGGTCAAAAAAATTCATCATCAGGTGGAGCTTCTCGAACGGGGGTAACATAAGATGGTCAAGTGGTACCATATTCAAAAATGGATTCACCTAAGGAGGTCTCCCAAAAAGGTGCATCTGGACCAATTTTTGTTGCTATGGTACCATCAGACAGGTGATTGAACACCCAATCTGGTGCACTAGGTTGATATTCCATTCCAAAATGAAAAGTGGTGTCTATTGTAGAGGGTTGTTGGACTATGAAAATACTTTGAAAGGAGGAAATTTCTTCCCTCGACTCAATAACTAGAACACCTTCTACATGCAAATCAACCATAGGTAGTTGTTCCATAGTTTCACCTTCTCTTTCTTCCACGACAGGAGGAGAGTTAGCTGGTAAACCCTACAGCCTACGAGATCATCTCACAAGTATCTCAGCTAGGATGTTGGCCGTAGGTTTCTGTACTCTAAATATTTATATAGGGAAGAGATCATGTAGAAACAATCCTAATCAAGCTAAGGTCACAAAAAAACTTAAATGATAGGATAGACTAATGATAGCCGGTTCCTCACTAGGATTGTCAAGTTGTTACAACTCATGATATACTGCATGGTCCAATAGTAAAACATGACAAGGAGGATTGGGAATGTACGCTTTCGTGAATACTCGACTACTTGGATGGTACATACGTAGTAGCTCCCCGAGTGTTGTTCTTGGTGTATTTCTCCAACAAGATGACCAAAAGGATTTTCTCAGTTGGTTTGGGTATCCTAGAGGGGCCTCCCTATATACTTTAGGTATGTGGGAGCTCAAATCTGTATTAGTGTTGTTTAATGCAAAACTGTTCAAAAGGGGCCTTTCGAGATACAACTAAGTATGTGAAGTTACTTTCGATATACCTTAAGGGTACGTGAAAGGACATTTGATATACCAATAGGACGTGGATGAACAACAATATCCCCAGGATGCAGTCTAGGAAAATAATGACAGCTCCTATGTTTTAATACATTGGAACACCTCTCTATCCTATCACTCAAATTACTAGAAAATTTTAACCTAAGCTACCATTGATTTTATCCACGGGGTCTTCACTTCGTGAAACCATTTGATAGCACCTTCGTTCATGGGATATTAAAGAATACCCCTAATTTCACTAGATATTGATAATTACTTACAAAAATTCTTTTGTTGAGCCCCCCTCCCAATACATATTTCCAATTAAAAAACCCCATTTTTACAATATATTCCTTATTTTTACTAGAAACCCCTTTTTATACCTCCCCAATACCTATAAAATCCCCATACCCTATTCCCCGCCCCCCAATACTTATAATATATTGACCTTATTTTTCACAATAAAAAAACCCCCTTTCTGAATGAATGTGATAAGATATTGCTCAAGAAGGTGAGTCCCCTGTGATTTATCTTGATGGTTAGTGAATGTCTGTGGAATGTGGATCAAGATGCAACGTTAAGACCTAGAATCAATGAAACTCTTCTCTTTGATAAATGCTACTTAGAGTAAGGGAGAAACTTTTCCTTTTCCAACACAAAGATACTATGTCTCTTTCAACGATTTAACTTCAATATTTTTCAACAAATTTCCAAACACACAAGCATTTCCAACATAAAACCTATGATATCTCTTAAAAGAGAAAGAAATAAAAAATTCTAATGCCTAGGAACCTATGCTTTCTCAAGCAAAGGTGCATAAATAAATCTTCTTCTAACTACTCAAGTAATCCAAAAATGACCAAAGCACATAAACCAACAATTTTTTTTTTCATGATTTGAAAAGGAAAGAGAGCTAAAAGATTATCCTTAACTAACTACGAAAAAACTATAGATCTTATTTATCACAGACCTAAGATTTATTTCATAGAATTGATCATGCAAACCATGCACCCAAAGCTACAATTCACACAATTTTTTCCATTTCTAAGCTTCTTATCAATGAAAATTTCAAGATATGAACTCAAGAAGGGAGATCATACTACCAAGCCATTAGACTTAACCCGAAGATAGTATGCAAATCAATCATCAATCAAAGAAAAACAAACAATTTCAAAAGCACAATCTTCTAGAAACTGGGTGTCCTACCTCGATGCACTATGTAAGGCTGCACTAGAGTGTTAGGAGAGTGTCGGTGCATGTTGTACATAGGGTATAGGTGCCAGTGGTGCACTATGTAGTCAACAAAATAGTTCTAGTGGCGCTATTTGTTAGAATAAAAAAGGTTAAAGCCTTTCCAGGGGTGTCGATGGATCCACAAACTTGAAAAGGCCAAGAACTTGCAAAAGAAACCAATAATGGATTAAGATGGAAGGATAGGGAAGTAAAACATACTTCACAAGAATAAATTGAAAGGATGGTAAGGTGGATCACTCACCTTAACAATTCAAAAGAGTTAAGCAAACAAGAATCACAAGTTTATAAGCAAGAGAGTTATAAAAAAACCCATATCTAACTGGATCTCCTCCAGATTTGATCGGATCTATCCCAAATATGACAGGATCTAAATTCCCCAATATGGTCACCAATTTTTTTTTCCAGGAATACTTCAGCCAGTGCGGACACTTATCGTTTTTCTATCTTGTATGGTACAAGTCTAGAACAAAAAGAAACATCAACATATCCTTTCCCTAGATAACTAATCTACTTGAATAAACAACTCTCTTACCATAGATCCAGAGGTTTTTCTTCGTTTCAGCGATCTTGATGCGGTGCACTATACCTACAAAGAAGCATAAGAAACAATACAAAGGATGAGAGTAACAAGATAAATAAATAATTTATATCAGTGATTAAGCAGTCTAATAATAAATGACCAAGATTAACATAAATCATATATGGGAAAGGGAAACAATTTTGTATTAAAAGATGAAAAGAGAAAGCTACAACCAAAGCCTTGATGTCAATAGCTTTGTCTCCACAAGTTATTTGACACACTCACACAACTCTCAACTATTAAAAAATATTGCTCGCAACACTCTCTCAAATTTTCCTCAATGCGAGACTTCAATCCAACAGCTTAAGGATTCTCTACTTGGTCTCTCCTCGCATGATCCATGAAGCTTTCTTTTATAGGCCAAGGGAGGCTCAAATGGGTTGAGATATTTTGGGAAGAGGATAAGGAATGATCCCTATGGGCTAGGAGTTCGAGTGCCAGCTCTCTGAAGTAGATGGGATCATCCTCCACAAAAGCTTTCACTTGGAAGCTTCCTGAAACTTTTATTTTTTCCTTTTTGAACTTGTTGGCGCTCCTTGCAATAGGGGTAAGTGCAACAAAGTTCCTTGTAGTGAAGGAAAGGACACCACTGATGCCTACTATCAGTAAGAAATAAGTGCTAGAGGTGGATGGCACTCTCTGTCAGAAGGCAGAGTGCGCCAGCCATTCTAGGAATGCACAAAAAGTATCCAAAAGAGTTCTTGGCCACGGATTTTGAGGGATTGAAGCATTAGTACATATTTTAGGTGCAACAATCATAACCAGGAATTCCAAGATAAAATTGAAGTTTTAAAGATTATTTCACACACATTTGTAGAGGATTCAATGTTCAGGTGGATAGATTATCTAAAAAAGATTATTTCATGCACATTTGTAGAGAATTCAATGTTGAAGTGGATATATTATATAAAAAATATTTATCAGTGTAGGAAAGGACTTTTTTGAATAGGTGTTCAAAAATTAATCATTCCTTCTAGAATTTATTGTGTGTGTGTGTACATGCACATTTTCCCTATTTTTTCTCTTTTCTAATGTCAAAGGTGTTCCCACTAGCATTATCCTCCCATTGTAGGGACAAGATCACCCCTAAATAGAGTTATTCCCCATTTTCAAGGATAAGGAAACTCCTAAATGGATCTATCCCCACTTTTTAGGGAGAAGGGTGCGCTTAACAAGATTTGTCCCCATTTTAGGGGAACCCCTTGGGGCATTCACTCTATGAACCTATTACATAATACGTGCGATCATACGATATTAAACAATACCCCTAATTTCACTAGATATTAAGGAATGCTTCCAAAAATCCTTTTGTAAAACCCTCCCACCAATACACATTTCCAATTAAAAACCCCACATTTTAATTAGATATTGTATGTATCCATTTTTCATTATATTTTTAATACTCATATCTATCTTTACCCTTAGTATGGTGACATTGCACAAATATTATAACGTCTAGAAACCTTGCAAGGTGAAATATGAAAACTTAGGGATATAAAATATTCCAAGACGGGAAAAACCCTCAGAACAGAGGTTGACTTCATACATAGTCATTCCAATCAACTTCATGCCACACACTCACAATTCATAAATATTTAAACACCACTCAAAATCCAAACATAATTGGTTTCACACCACCTTGACACATAAAAATTTATTCAGACACTAATTTGACTTCACACACAATCATATTTAGACCGATTTTAAATATAAAGTACCAATTCAAACCCCCCAATACCCTACTCAATCCCCTAGATACATAATTATAAACTCCCCCAATATATATATATGTTTTTAATATATTCGAAATACCCCTTGACCCCTGTATATTAGCTCTATATTGTTTCAATTTTTTAGAGTATTGAATCCCCAAATATCAACTCACCAGTGTTATAATATTGCCTACCCAATGAAGACCTCATGGGGCACCCTCATTTTAGTTCTTCCCCCCTTTTAAGGATCATACCACAGTTCTACCCCTTTTTACTATCAATGCACCCTACTTGGCTATTTTGGACTAAATTATACTTCAATTAACTCATGCATGACCTAGTTATCTACCTGCTTGGAGTTCTAGGTCTAGTTAACGTTGGTTGCTCATTCATGGCCAAGATTACTTCCTAATAAAAACACACTTTCCTAGTATGAATAGTTAACTATAAAGACTCATTCATAGTCTAGTTAGTTGTCTCACAAGGTCACATTAGGCTATTATGGTCTAGTTAGGCACTAGATTGGTAATGCATGGCCAAGTCTTTTCCTAAGGGGGGTGCAGTTGGCTATTCAAGTTAATTTTTTCTTGAGTTTACACTAGCTCTTATGCTTGTGCATGTAATTGAGCCTAGTTTGGTTACCTATATATGTAAGCTTGCATCCCATTAATCAAGCATTCATTCATGTATCCTATTTGAGCATTCAATAGTTATTAAAAATACTAGTACTTGGATATTTACTTGAGATAGCTACAACATGAGTGGGCCTAATGGTTAAGAGCATGTGTTTCCTCTTAAGAGGTCATAGGTTCAAATCCAGAGGGGGGTAGTGTATGTACACCTCTGTAGACTTTAGCAGTTAAATCATTGCGCAGAGGTGGGTCCATTGTCTCACAAACAAGAGGGTCTCATACACCAATTTGGTGTCTCGCTTGGCGGTGACCTTAAAAATAAATTATTATTTTCTTATCTTATATAAGTTGTTAACTATTTTTCTTCTCTATTTAGCTTCCATATTGATTGGTTTGAAATCTCACAATATAGAAGAAAAAAAATACTACTGCTAAAACTTATTTTCAAATATGCTCCATTTTGGTTATTTTCCATTTTGGTAAGATATTCTATCCCCAAAAAACGTAATTGCAATTTTTTTAGTGCTTTCAAGCATAAATGAATGTTAATATTCTATCATATTAAAATTATAAAACAAGAATATTGAGTCCCTTTTTAAGAATATAATAGAAACCTAGGGCTTTGAAGGTGTTAAAAAGACCACAATGCATATTTTGATTATGCTGTAAAATATTAAATACGATAGTTTTCTTCATATGACATACACACGCTTCAAACTTTTAGCATCAATAAGTTTGTCCTTTACTTTATCATTTATTTATCTCCCTACTTAATTGGTTTTACGATCAAACGAAATGGTTATGAAATTATCAAGTTCACTTTGCTTTCTCTAAGTTATCCTACTAGAATAAATATTTCAGAAACCATACACCTAAACCATAGATCTAACTTCTTAACATAGTCTTCTTTTTAATATATATATATATATAAAAGATTAAAAAAAACATACACAACCTCTATAAGACCATATTACCCCGATCTTATCGTTAATGTCAAGCCCAAGTGGAAAGTAGGAGCAACACAACTAAATATATCCATTAGTTTATTTAAACGGTCACATCTTTTCATATGTTTAAATCTAATCAAATATTGATAGCCATTCCCGGTCAATCGGATTTGCAAAAGCGGTTAAATTATAGAAAAACAATATCGTTAATTGATCGAGTTGGTTGACAAACAGAGGGTATCTTTATTTTCAAAAGTATTTTGGCGACCATGTTTTTTTGAGTGGGACATTTTATGTAGTGGGCCACGTCACTTATTTAAATAGGTCATATCATGCCTTCGGAGTCAAAGACAATTATCAATGAAATTTGGAATCAATTTCACGTTCCAAAGAAATTTGGCTAAACATAATCCACTCCATGACATCTTAATTCAAGGATCCATGAAACAAGTTGTTAGATCTATAATGTGGAAATATGAAATAGGTTCTTAGATGTATATTGTGGAAATAAGTTTAGATGTATTTATTTTATTTGAGGGTAAGGTTATTAAAACCAATTTTCAAATTATTAAATTGATATTGTTTTGATGTCAAGTTTTAATATGTGAAGTTATTTAATATGTTTTATTGAATAGGTAATGTGAGGTGGGGTAGGTTTAGAATAAGATTTAGAATTGCTTTTGATTGATTAATAGCTTATATTATTTGGACATACGGAAACAGGTTAACGACCCAAGACATAGAGGCATCTAGCACAAGTGGAAGGCTGCTCTTTTACAAACCACTAGTGTGTTATTTCAAATGATATAGTTTTCCTTGAATAAAAATGATGAGACAACTTCCATTGGTGGATACCAACCAATGATTGTTGTCCTCACTACCAATTTGACAATTGAGTAATGTTAGGTTTTTCCATCTTCAAAAAAAAGGGTCACTCGAGGAAGGATGTTTTCATTATTGGCATAGTGTCATTTCTTAGAGGGATGATGCTTTAAGACATTGCCTTTGGCATTTAACATAAGAATCCTCAAAGTCCGATCCTAGTATATACAATTAAATTTTGGTAATGGGTTTGGGGAAAATAATTCCCCAACTTTGACAAAAAAATAAAGGGCACCACTTCTATATTACAGTGTTTAATAATCAAAAAATTCAATTTTGCAATTTTAAGACTGTGAATGAATTTTTAAGCACTTATTTTCATTAGATAATTCCATATTGCAATATCAATAATTGATACTTGTAATTCCAAAAATTTCATACAAAATCCTTTGGAATTCATAAGGAAAAACATTTATTTTTTTATTTTTTATTTTTCCTACATTAGTACCTTATTCTATTTTATTGCATTGGGACTAGAGCTATGCATTTAGATCTCTACTGGTTGCATCATGTCTATAACACAAATAATTTAAAATTAAAAAAAATGAGATATGCAAAAATGAAAACTAAAAAAATGACCATAATTATAAAATTATATATAGGAGAGGACAACATCTAAGATATCAATATGGATAAAGGAATTATCAAAACTATTTTATTATTTTTTAAGTGAAGTGATGGAGAGATTGAGAATAAGAGAAAATTCAATTATCGCAAATAAATCTTTAACTTTGAATTAGCTGATCAAAACTACCTCACCATTGCTGAATGCATGAAAAAGAAAACAAATATATCGAAAAAGGAAAAAATTCCCATGAATCCATGATCTTAACAACGAAACAAAACCTAAAACACCTCGCCACAAAATAATCTCTAAAAATCGTGAGATGATTAAAATAGAGAATGTAAAATAGCTTATGTTTGATCCTAGCCTATAATGACATATAAAAGAGTTCTTAGAAAAATGGAACTCCATAGCTTATCAATCCTTAAAAATCAAAGAGATTCAATTGAGGATATCATGTGCAAGTTATTTGATCATAAACAAATTATGGTATGAAATCATCATGATTAGATAATAATAAAATAAACTAGTAAACAACCTCTTAATCCATCATTGTCATTATAAAAACTTCAGACTTTTAACCTTTCAATAAGAAGCACTCCATAACTTGGGAATTTTAAGTTGAGTAGATGTAAAATCCAAAAATTTGGTCACTTTGTGAAGACAACACAAGAACGGGTGAAATTGCTAAAGAATGGAACCAATATACTCTCTGATTAAAAACATGTAGAGTGAAGTTGTTAAAGAATAAAACCAATATGCTCTCTGATTAAAACATAATGCTATATAGTTTAGCGACCTAGAAGATGAATTAAAATCGTTAAAGAGCAAAGTTCTATCGGTTTACAAAACGAAACCTCTATGAAGCTAGAATGAAAGGGGGTTGGGAAAAAAAATGGTGATGAATTCCTTTTAGGGGAAACTTTATAGCCTTCTCAAAATAAGGGTTAACATTGTCATATAAAATTTTAGCCCAAAAGAGAAAATGGAAAAGGCCTTGGAAGATACATTATGTTCAAAAATAATGAGAGAACAATAAATCACATTGTTTTCCAATGCTAGTATGAAAGGGAGGCTTAGGAGGAAGTTGTAAATCTAATAAATAAAATAGTATATGTGAAAAGTATTCCTTAATAGATTGTTTTAATAATTGGTAAAAGGATAAATCTATTTGAGCTTACAAGTCCTTGTCCTATTTTATTTTTTTTCTAGAGACTTTGGATTTCAAGAAATAATATTATATTTTAAGGACATGACATTCATCTAGCATAGGTCTTAATATATGTTCAATTTTTATTATAAAGGATCAAAGAAATTTGAAAAAATCAAACAAAAGAACCCTAAAAGATCCACAAATTAAAAAATCTAAGGATGGTGTTTTTTTGGGACAATACTAATTGTTAAAGAAATCCAGGGAAATGTGTTGTTGAACCTAGAATTTTGTATCTAACTGAAAAACATTATGTTTATTTTAGGCATGGAACCAGACAATTTGGGAAAATTAATAGAGGATCTTTCAGGTATGCAATGGGAGAGGGAACAAATATTAGAGATGAACCCTTTTCCTTATGGTTCCTTCTAAAATATGTAATTGATTGAGGTATTGATAGGATCTAGATAATGGTAGATTCAAATATACTTATGGCCTGGGAAAGCGGTAGATGACTTATACATAATTTGTGTTGGAGAAAATGTTTTTGGATCTGTTTTCGAAATTGCATGCAACAAGTAGACTGCGCAACAAGTCAGACAAGGGACAAGCATAGAGAAAAGGAGGAATTCACTTAGAGGTCATTAGGAATTGTTTGCCAACTTGTCACAGGTTATGAACAATTGTAATATATATAAATATGTAACGAGTTTTGGGTCGAAGGGGAAGTTGTGTTATTTTTGGATGGTCCTTTATATGTTTGCGTCAGAAATATTTGTATGTCCAAGAGATAACTTATGTATGGGGAATTTTGGGGATAAGACAAAGATCTAACGTGTAGTGCACAAATTTTATAAGAATTGGTTCATATAATAATAAATAAGAACTAATGCGGTGTGGATCTAATGGCTATGTCTATTTAATGTCTGTTTTATTGTGCATATATGGTGCTCTGTTAGAGGTTTATGATGATGCTTTGAATATAATGTTTAATGCAATAGATATGTTCTTTGTTTATGCACACATGTTGTAATGAATAAGTAGAATGATTATGTGATGAATATGATATATGTTTATGCACATATTGTCGATTAAGTAATAATGGTTGGATCCGCCTCCTATCCCTTCATCATTGTAGAAACTTGGTTCTTGCAATCCCCATAGATTCCTCGGGTGAGACTTCATCTACTTGTAGGTGATGCCAAAAAGGATGGTATCTAAAGGTTTTCTAGGTAAATTAAGGTTACAACTCATGTCTTCCCACTATGCATCGACAATTTGGTACTTGGTATCTATGTTTTTTATCATTCTCGAAGATCAAAACTAGGTGGTGGATGAAGGGCCCTAGTTTTTCTATTTAGATGGTATATTCCTTAAACCCTGGAAGGAAAGGTTCTTCCTGGAGAAAGAGGATATGAGAATAACATTGGTATGGATTTATTTGTATTCTCTTCCGGGGAAATATTAGGAACCAGAAATTTTGGAGGACATTGACAACACACTGGGGTCCTTCATTAAGATCTCTGAGCACATGAGAGCTCAAAGGTATATAGTGTATGAACAAATCTATTCTTATATGGATCTTTCAAAGGAATTCTCTGAGGCCATGAACTTGACATGGTAAGATGAACACTGGTCACAACCTTTATATTATGAATAGATCCCCTTTCGATGTTCTCATTGCCATGAGTGCACGACAATCTATACTTTAGTTTAGAATCTAAGTGGTAGCCTTGTTAAAGCCAGAATGTCAGGTGATGCTAAAATTGTATTTCTTTGCATTCCCATGCCCTAAGGCCATAGCCCCAGAGTTTTAATAAAAGTGCTATCCTTGTTAAAAATCCATATCTAACCAACTATATTTTGCATTGATACTAAGAACTTGAACTTGATCGCCTCTTATCTTTGGTCCCCTCTTACTTGCTTTCGCTTGCTTTGTGTCCTTCCCTAGGAGTTGTTTTTATTCCTTCCACGCTTGGGGCAAGATGGTAACATTCCTTTTTATAGATTGCTCACAAAGTAGCCCCCCTGACATAAACAATCAAAGTATGTGGATGATCAAGTGTTCTCTAAGAGTCATCTTAGGAGAGGGAAGCTCATAGACAAGAATTCCCTAAGGTGCAAAAAAATCCTACAATATCTAACCAATTCGCAGTATTAAAGGAATAAACAGAGAATGATACTAAGAAATAACCCCCAACTAAGAAGTTGAGAAGTCCAATCGCAGAGCCAACACAACAGGTTAAGGAGGCTAGTTGAAAGAAATTTGAGGAAGAGAAGGCCCCGATCCACCAGGATATGGAGATATAAGATGAGGGGGGGGCATGGACATAAGGGAACTAGATCTAGAAGGGAACAAATGATATTGTTAAGACAAAGATAAGGGATTCATTCCGTATGATCAAGTATCCCTTCTGTAGATTACAATCATAAATTCCCATTCCATAAGACCCCTGTGGATTATATCAGTATCCCAAAAGGACAATAAGAGCAAGTATGTGGAGATAGGAAAGAAACCAGGAAGGAATACAAACTGAAAATCAGTTGTTGAAGTAGGACTTAGGTTTGTGGAATTAGGTTAGAACCCTAAAATAAGGGTTTCTCTAGTTCTTTAAATTTTGTTTTGTGATAGAGTGACCCTAGTCAGGGCACTCTCACAACATGATTTCAACCTAACATCTGACAAAAAAATCTGACACAATCCGACGAAATTGATCTTATCCTCATATTTCACCTTTGTAATTATGATTTTTTTGTTTTTTTCTAAATTTACCCAAGTTGATGTCGAATTTCCGACAACCAATGAATATCCGACTCAACTAGTCATATTTTTGACTTCTGTAGAAAAAAATCCGTCGAAATTAGAATATCTAACATGTGATAGTTTGTACTAAGGATCATGTCATAGCTTGTACTCCAATGCTACCACGCCGTGCATTTGACTAAAATATAGTTCATAAGCTTTGTGTTAAAATTTCTTCCTTTTGAAAACAAGGATTCGTTGGTTTGGTGAGGCATGCAATTGATGATTGCAGCATTTCTCATGAAACAATAATAATATGTTTTTTATATGTGTATTTCCCATCATTTGCATGGGGTTACCAATCGTTCTGGGTTCACTTTCTATGAGATTTTCCTCAACTTCAATAAGCATATAGAGTGCAATAAATAGTGTCCCAAGGTCCATGTTGTTCAATATGAAGAGGGTGTATAACCTGTGCTCTCTAAAATGCATTAATATAAAACATACTTTCCATGTGAATTTTTTTTTTTGGATACATCATTCATTGTATATGAATCATTCATGCATCGATGAAAATTTCTCTATCCTTACAAGAAACAAGTTTTCATGTAGTTTCATATGGAGGTTCAATTTACAACTTGATTATGCTTTCCTTCGGTCATTCTACACCATTGAAAGTGTTTGTCTTCACCGATAATGTGAAAATTCACTAGTGGTATGAAACTTAGGTTATGATTTACGGTTCAAAAGAATGCAAGTGGAATTCTTTTGTTGTGATCCTAATGAGCTGAATTGTTGCATCTTCAAAGGTTTTGGCAAGACTTAGTTGTTTAATGTGGTGTTTCATTTCAAGTTGATGTATATATATGTACACATTTTCCTCGAGAGCTTCATCATTGTATGGTTATGTAGCAAGAATTATTACAAATTGGAATATGGTTATGTATCTTGTATTTTATCAAGGGTAAATGTAAACAACCTTCACATAATATATTTGTCATTGTTTGGATTTGCAAAGCTTTTCTCCAAGTTGCAAGGACTTGAGAAACCAATGAAATATATAATTACAAAGACTCCTTTTTCTTAGGGAGGATTAACATTTTACCATTATTTATTGGTTTTTTTATAATATCTTTCTGGTAGAAAGAAATGGAGTTTCTTAAGAATTTTGTGAGGCTATGAGAAGGAAAAGAACACTCTTAATATTGTTTCAAGAATCCCACATTTAAAAAATTATCATTGGGCCTTTCAAGTTCCATAGAATAATTGGAATATGAAATGTAGTTACGCATTTGGGGTTATATTCCTTTAGGAAAGAAAAAAGAGAGAAATCAACATAAGGAAGAAAATAAAGTCAAATAAATGGTCATGAGAACTTTTTTTGTGCACATATGTCCTTGATGGATAAATAATCACAATAGGCTCCAAAAAGAATATTTTTTCTCCATGGTGACACTTGAAACTCTCCCTTAGGTTAATGAAAATATAATCAATATTTTTCCATTATGACACTTGAAACTATCCCTTCAAGTCAATGAAAAGAGAATCAATATGTCTACACGATGACACTTGAAAATATTCCTAGTGAGAGTCTTTTTATAGTAATGAACGAAAAAAATAGTTAAATCTAAGTACTTTTTGATGACAAACATCGTGTTAAGATCAAAATTATTTGGTTATGTCTTGTACATAACGATGGCATCTTTATACAATATTAGATTCTATGAGATATTTTGTGCATGTGCTCATGTTTTGTAATAATGCTATAGCACTAAGGTGAATTTATTGTTTCATATTTCATTATTTAAAAATGTTACCCATATAATAAGGAACTAATAACTTTTATTAGTGACTTAATATTTAATCAATAATTATAATCAATCACAATAATCAATCTCCTTCCATAGATGGTGTAAAATAGGCTAGAAACATCTCCCAACATCACTTTCCTAAATCTCTTCCTCTACGTGATATAAACCTTGTTGTGCATATATGGATTTATTTGTGATGGGTATTTCAATGAGCATGCAATCATTGTGACTATATGAAAAACATATCATAATCATAAACATCACTATCCAAGAGGACCACCCTATCATAAATAAACTCAAGACCATACTAGCTATAGTATATTCCTCTTTAGTAAAAGAGAACCATGAAGATCAACATATTGATAATTGCATAAATAGGGCATAGGATCCCATTAATACAGTCACTAGTAGTGTTAATATATATCATGGGTTTGAGGTCACAAACCTTGAGAAGAGAGAGAATTTAGCAGTACTAGTTCATTGACGTGTAGTAAGTAACATTGAATTTAAGTACCTTTAGTTGTTCTACCCAAACTCTTCTTGCTTCGAGATCAAAGTAATTATGGAAATAAGGGTATGTTGTGTCCCTAATGAAACCAAATACTGGAATAATTAAAAATTCCATTCATATATGTATTGTATATGTTATACATTTGGGTCTCATAGTCTATTCTTGACCTAATAGCTAATAAAGGCCATTTTGTATACCAAGGCACACTTGTAGTGCATGTATCTTCACACTCAAGGCTAATTATGCTCATATCTTCAACATGGTAGTTTCACACTTAATTTTATGTGTGATAGAACCATGGAATCCATACTCATTGATACCATCATAACCTCCCACTATCATTGATGGAACCTGTTGAAGTTCTTTCCATAAGTAGCCTTTGCCTTAGCATAGGTGCATGATTGTGTCTTTCCCACTAGGGGACTAAGATTTTGGTTGATTTCCTTATATGTTCATGTGTTTCCCCGTCTCCTTTCTTATTTATGAGCCTTGATCTATGGATTTTCCTTCAATCTATGATTTGTGGACTTGAGAACAATTTCAAGGTTAATGACCCACACATTTTCTAGAAATGATATGATAAATAAGGCATGGATAGGGCCATGCACATGGAATAATTAGTCCATTATTAATATAATGTTTACCTAAACCTCTAAGTTGTCTTACATTTTAGTTGGCAATGCTCTCTTTTAGTTGATGTGTTGTATATATACAAGTACATAAATATATAAAAGTACATACATACATATATATAAATATTAAATATAAAAAACATTACATAAGAAATAAAAATTAATAAGCATAATAAATAAATAAATATATAAAAATATATAACATAACAAACAAACCAAACATTTCAACCATTATAATTGACTTACCTCCCCACCTGCATGAATTCATTTTCACTTACCTCACCAAGCCCGAGCCCAGAGGTCGCATAGGTCGTCGAGAGACTGCATTTTCACTTACCTGACCAATCTTAGATCCTTGACATTTTCGAGAGGGTATAGAGGTCATCAAGGTATTGAACGTCATAGAGGTCGAGAGGCCATAGAGAAGAGGTCACAGAGATCACCTAGAGGATGAAATGCCCCTAAAATCGACTAATACCTTCCATTTAACCCCATATTACTTTGTAAAATTTCTGAATGTTTCAATGTTGTCAATGGAAAATAGATTTTGCAAATATTTACTCTATTAAATTTGGTTTAGGGTGAATTTTACTCTGTGACTGCATATCATTGGGAAATTCTGTCCTTATCGTATGTATCTTGATTCCAAGAAATATCCTAAATAAGTAATAGATGGGCATAGTAGTCTAGACACCCATCGATCTTTGTATATGTATGGTCTATTACAATTTTGGGTGTTGGGTTGGTTATCCCATGAGACTCTATGCCAATCACTCTTAATTTATCCATTCAGTCTAGGGTAAACCAAATTATAATGTCCAATAATATGAACCTTCCAAGCATCTGGATGCAGGTGCCACACGTCCCGAGGAAGCAGTTATTAGCCTCAACCTATGGGCTGACAGGGTGGCACCTCACCATCCCCGCCAAGGCACAGTTAATGTGCACTGTAAGTGAGGATGCTAGTTTTATAGATGGAAATGATGGATAGCCTCTGCATTCAATCACCCTGTCCAGAGATGGGAATTCAGTCACGTCAAACGATGATGGCTCCATTTTTTCATCTCTTTAGGTGTTGGAAGGGACATTGTCACCTTAACTCCCTTTTAATGGATTTTGTGTTTATGGCATGCTATCAACCGGGTTATGGTTCTTGTGAGGGAAGTATTTGGGATTAATTTTCTGATCTTGTGTTTGGATCTAGCTTACTACTTTTTCTCATGTTTTGGCTCTAGTATGCCCTGCTGGTATTTTCCACAACCTAGCTCTTACCTGCACTACAATCCTCAGCATCTTCCTTGGGATAATTGTAGTGTCTCTCCCCATTTTGATATTCGTCCATACACGCGGTTGGATTGACACACCAGTTCTTGTTTGCTCCATCAGCTGATATAGAGGTCCAGATCTAGTTCAAGCTCCTATGTCAAGCTTAATCAAAGCGCAACTATGTCCTGTCAACAAGGCACCCCCCACTGGGGTAGTAGTGGAAGAGGTCAATCTTCATGGGGTTCGAGTCTGAGGCAAGATGATGGTAATGACACTGGCATTTCCATTCCAATGCGCACATTAATAGATGAGTGGGAATCCCGCTTAGTCACATAACACTTGGCTAGAGGCACCAGAGGTGTACATCTTAATCCTTATTGGATTGTCAAGAATATGATGGGATCCCTTATGGAATAAATGGTTAGCACTTGGAATTACACTTGCAGTTCGGTTCTCCAGGAAAAATCTAGGATGATAGAACTTGATACTCAACTAAATAAGTGGGATGTGACCTCAAAATGGAAATGACTTACATTAGGTCTATGCACGCTAGGAAATAATGAAGGGGGTAGTGGCAGCGTCATGGGGATCCTACGGCATCCTTAGACAGAAGCTCTGTCCTGACAATGCCTATCATGTTTATTGTATTGTTTCCAATACCTTCCACGATCACTACGTTGAGAAACAAGCGTGTTCATGATATTGAGGTACCAGTTCGAAAATCCCCTCCTCTTCCTATTAAGTAGCCGGAAAATACGAATGCTGAATATTTCCAAGGGGGTTGTCCTATCATTGAGGAAAACCTAGACTCTTAATTTTGGTACTATTAAAGAACATGCAGCCTGTTTGGCCTACCTATGTTCTACTTTCTTAGTTATGTTACTTCCGTTTCCTTTTTAGTATATTTCCGGAATACTGTATAATCCTCTATGAAACTTATCAGTGGTTTGAAGTCTAGTACTCGACCCCCATCTTCTATATGGGTTTTCGTGCCATAATCTTTGAAAAAAAAGACATGCTTTTAGTTTTGACTGGTTGGGGTTGTGGGTTTAAACCACCCCACTACTATGTCTAGGATGTATTTTTGAATGTAACTTTTGTTTTGACTATTTAATACAAATACAGACTTAAAAAAAAAATGAACCTTCCAAGCATTTAATTCCTTATACATTACTAGATGGTGGTACAAAACCACCATTCTACAAATAAACAATCATATTGCAGATGAAATGAAATGGAAATGTTATGGAAATATTGAAAGATAAATTAACAACTTGAAGGTAAATCTAGCCTATACCACACTAGTTACAACAATAGCTCCTTTTCTAATCATGGTACAGATAATTGTAGGAACACCTTGTTCTTTATCTTCCCCACCCACCAAGGATGTTTCAAATAGTCTCAAGTATCCACATTCATCGCTAAATACATTCTCTTATAAGGAGGTAGGTTTAGGTTAAAATCAGTATCATTGATAGACTCAATGGTCTCAAAAGGTTCATATCTAAGAGGGTTCAAATTTTTATCTACCCCTTGTAGGCACTACTTCCTGAGTTTGTCCCCAAAATTAAAATTTTCATTTGTCCTATGATGTCCATGTTTGATATTGTACTTTTTCTAACTATTCTCAAGTGGCTCCCACACTTTCAAATGAACCTACATAATCTTCTCTATGAAAGTGTCATATTTATTTTTCTCCCCTTGAATAATTTCTAGCATGTATTCCTTACTCTATCCAAAACAACATTAAAAAATGAGGGTGGAAAATAACTAATACAAGTATGAAAAGGACATTTATGGGTGGAATAATGAATAACCATACTTATGCATTTGAGATCATTGGATTATTTGTACTATATCCTCTCAAGAACTAGACCAAAATTATTTTCATAGCTTTAGTGTATCTATTGGCCCACGCATGAAAAGTAATAGATTTTCCTCTCCTTGACCTAGGAAAATCTCCAACAAAATCCATTGATATACTTTCACAACATCTACTTGGTATTGGTAATGGAAAGTGCAAATAAGTTTCCTATTATTTGGGTTACTAGTTCTTTAAATAACACAACCTATGATAAAACTTGAAATATATTCATGCATCTTAGGATAGTAAACATATCTTTGTAGATTTGCAATGTATTCCAAACACTAAAATTTATATAAATTTAACAACTTTGAGATTCCATCATTAATTGAAATGTCTATAAATTTAAGAAGTGTGAGCTTCCATCATCAACTGAATTATTCTTCCTTGCATTGGTGAAAGTTGGTATATCATTACAAGAAACAAGTTTGCATGTAGTTTCATATGGAGGTTCAGTTTACAACTTGATGATGCTTTCCTTCAGTCATTCTACACCATTGAAATTATTTGTCTTCATCAATAACATGAAAATTCATTATGGCATGAAACTTAGGTTATGATTACGGTTCAAAATAATGCAAGTACAATTATTTTGTTGTGATCCCCATGAGTTGAAATGTCGCATCTTCAAAGGTTTTGGAAAGAATTAGTTGTTCAATATGGTCTTGCAATTCAAGTTGAATTATATATATGTAGTCACATTTCCCTCTAAAGCTTCATCTTTGTATGGTTATGTAGCAAAAATTATTACTCGTTAGAATATGGTTATGTAGATTTTATTTTATCAAGGGTAAATGTAAACGATCTTCACATAATATATTTGTTGTTGATTGGATTTGCAAATCTTATCTCCAAGTTGCGAGGACTTGAGAAACCAATGAAATATATAATTCCAAAGACTCCTTTTTCTTAGGGAGGATTAACATTTTACCATTATTTATTGGTTTTTTTATAATCTCATTATTGTAGGAATAAATGGAGTTTATTAAGAAGTTTGTGAGGCTCTTAAGATTATTTCAAGACTCCGACATTTCAAAAAATATCATAGGGCCTTTCAAGTGCTATAGATGATGGTCATGATGAAATACACTAGAAATGCTAGTGAAGAGATGATAGGGATAGTTGTACTGAAATGTACAAAGAGATGGACTCCAAGGGGGAAACAACTATCTATCCTAGTTAATCATATATGTTATATCTATCCATGGGGTTGCTTCTCTTTTTTAAAGGTGGAGTGTCCACATTCTACTACATTTCTAGTTCTCTATTACATGGCTTAAGTTTATTGTTTTTCTATTGGTGGGGCCATTTGGAAAATAGGAAAGTGATACAAATATCTCAAGTTAAGTGCTAGTGATGGTCGAGTTACTCCTTGGTGGATGATAATAACACACAATCACAATACCAAATGCTCAGGTTACTCATTGCTTTCAAATTTGTGTGAAGAAGATAGCTCCAGTGGAAATTTCGAGTCATTGTTTAGTGATGAAGTAGTCTACTGTAGCAACATGTCGAGAATGAAAGGAAACAACACCTACACCAATCACATTGTTATGATTAGATAAAGTACTATTTGAGAGTAGTTGTGGATCACTTTTAGACTTGATAAGTTTTCTTGTATAATTATTCCTATTAATTGAACGTGGCATGCCACCAATTACTTATACTCATCATTTCCAGGCCTGTACACCATTTTCTAATTATATGTTTGTATCTAGTGTGTTTCTTTGAAGTATTTTCCTTGTGTTAAGTTTTTCTATGTAAGTTTAATATCTTAACAAATGACGTACATTCCCACATGAGAACATGCAATGAAACCATTACACATTAGAATCCTATGTTTCCAAACCACTAAGTATCTACAACAGTTAGATAACAAAGCGTTTCAAGAATATTCAAGTATGATTGAGAAATCAATACATAATGTAGCAATGTGTATGGATTTGTGGAATTATCCTTCAATAATTTTCAATTTGTAAACATTAAGAGTCACCATTGGGCTATCATCAAGAAGGATTCATACATAAATTCCTACTGTATAAAAAAATGAGCACCCAGTTTCCTGAACTTGGCCATTTTGGTTGTTTGTACCCCATGCCTCAGCTGTAGAACATTAACTCTCCCTCCTTCAAGTGAATACTAATTTTCTGATATAACTCAAATAAATACCCCATCGGGAGTCTTAGGTGCTTTCTTTTTGCATTTATCCTTCTTTTGTCTAAGTTGTTTTAAAATTCCAACAAAAGTGCTAGTGATGAGATAAAGGGCCAGCCACCATCTTTGAATTGCATGAAGCATTATTTCTTTCCAAATACCTTTTTATCAACTTAAATACATAACACATACACATCTAACTTGTAAATGTTTTGTGATGGTTGGTTTCCCTCTCCATCAAACTTGTGAGGTTGTTACTAGATGACAACAAG
Organism: Pseudotsuga menziesii; assembly: GCA_001517045.1. Classification (NCBI taxonomy): domain Eukaryota; kingdom Viridiplantae; phylum Streptophyta; class Pinopsida; order Pinales; family Pinaceae; genus Pseudotsuga; species Pseudotsuga menziesii. The sequence goes on along the minus strand of LPNX010278510.1, from coordinate 60,483 downwards.
GAGTGTTATTTAGTATTCTTTTCTTGCACTATTTTTGTCAATTTATTAACTTACACAATAGGGTGTATGCTAAAAGCTTGGAAAATGTAAATCCCACTTATATCCTTTTTTCACTCTATATAATATATTTCAATATTGTTTTAAGAGGGTATGATTGAGAAATCAATAAATTTTCTATCCATGTGGATGAATTTGTGGAATTATCTTTCAAGAATTGACCTTACAAGGAGCTATTGCATATATTTGACCTTCGATATCTTTTGCAAGTCAAATAAGAGGTAGTTACAAGGAGCTATTGCATATAAGAGGTAGTTACAAGGAGCTATTCAATATATTTGGCCTTATTTGACCTTACATCTTTTTGGTAGGTCAAATAAGAGGTAGTTACAAGGAGGTATTGCATATAGTTGACCTTATTTGACCTTCCTTATCTTTGGCATGTCAAATAAGAGGTAGTTAAAAGGAGCTATTGCGTGGATGAATGGATGCACGGTTACCCCACATTGTCATGATTTATATAAAATTGGCATCCAATATGCTAGTTTCGATTTTATATTGCTCATACTCTAGATATCGGGTGTGCTTGACAGACTCAAACCTTAATTCGTTTCCAAACCGTGTGCCAAAAATTATGGGCATTCCTTTACCAATTATGGGCATTAATGTATGATATTTGTTTGTTTAGAATCAAACTCATTCACAGGAAAACCGATATACCTCATCACACATATACCTCATCATGACCACATTAGCGTGCCAAGGATACCACTAATGCATAGTGGCATGTTGAATACCTTGGATACTTGTGGACATAAAACATGCAAATTTGTCACAAACCGATGTTTGTGTAGGTAGACTTAAATCTCCTCCAAGAAAATTTGTGCACAAATTTGTTCCTTTGTGACAACTTCTACCACCTTAAAAAATTATGTGTACTGCTGAGGTAACAAAGGAATAAGCTTATATAGGATTTTATTGGAAGAAATTCATTTCAACATCCATAAGACCTTACATTATCATAATATATGTTTATTGGACTTACATATTTAAGAATGTCAAAAATATATCAATGTTGATTTTGTTTGTGTTATTGCTAAATTGGCCAATAAAATAAAGGAGTTTACATACTGTTGTAGCTGCAACTTTTTTCCCAAAATTCAAAAAATTTCGGGACCCTCCTTTTGCTTAGATTGATTTGATTTTCTTCTTTGGTTTGATTTAATGACTCTTCAAAAAAGACTGTTTCTAACGCCTGAAATGATCCATTTTGGTTTTGCCTTTGAGTGCATTTTCAAATGTTTGAATCGGAAGTTTATTTGCTTATTCTCCCGCCATTGCGAAAAAATAATAAGTTTCAGCCTCGATCTTTTTCTCCGCTGCGTTTGTCTTAATCGGCTGGTTTTGGTTTTCACATCGAAACTTTTCATTGCTACTTTCTCCGCAGTTGCGGATGAAAAATTACGAAGTCTCCTGATCATCGATTTGACTTTTTCGACCCCGCATTGTTGTTTTCGCCGCCCCTTAAGTCTTTGGTGTTTCGTCGTTGTGGCCGCAGAAAGAGCTACCTTGCCGAACTTTTAGTTGTTTTCCCTTTCGATTTAGACTTTACATTGCGGATTGATTTGTCCTGTATGTTTCCGCCATTGCGGCCACCGAACACACTATCCTTCCGGTCGTTTAGTCATTTCTCCTCCGATGAAGATTTTTGCCCATTGCGGATTGACTTATCCTTTTTTATTTCATCGTTGCGGCTCCTGATTCCACTATCATTCCGATGACTAGTCTTGCGAAGCTTCGACCCGGTTCTCCTCACGGATAGCCTAGTGGTTTTCCCACCCGACGTTGCAGAAAGAAATATCCATATGACATCCGATCCGTTTGTCTTTCACCATCGGATTTTATTTTTCGCCCGCTATTTACGGTTGACTATATGTATGTATGGGAGTTTGTTTTATTATTATATTGTTATTCCCGATTGTCGTGAACTATCATTATCGTGTGCTGTCGTTTGCTTGAGCTCGGTTGGACCCCATTGTCGGTAGCCGCATTTCTAGGTGTCTCAACCGTGGAAGCTTAACATTTTTCTCCCGCCGGTAACGCAGCGTTGCCAGGTAGGCTCTTGTTGGCTTACCCTGTTCCGTTTGAAGCGTTTTGTTTATTTTCTATGGTTGGGTTTTTCTACAGCCGTTTTCCCTTGGTCCCATTGTTTTCTTGTATATATAATGGGGGGGCTTGATCATAACTGTCAGTGGGGTGGCGTTTTGACCCACAGGGTATTTTTTCCCACGATATTTTGTTATGCGACCCTGCGCTTAGTGAATGGGGGGTTTGGTGCAGAGGACCGTTA
>LPNX010278510.1:0-58051 GCA_001517045.1 Pseudotsuga menziesii | reverse complement strand
CCCCCCCCCCACCCTTTTTGTTTTAGTGCTACCCGCATCCTCAAACCATAGCCGTATGTCGCCACACTATTCTACGCGACCTGGTTCACGGTCGGTTTCGAACTCAAGACGATGGAGGAAGATATACCATTGCATATAGTTTTTATTGACCATAGGTTGCATGGGTAGTGTCTTTTGTTGAGGCGCACTGTTGAAAACTTGCATAAACCCCTCTGTCATTCCCCGTAGTGAGATGATCATGGAATCCATGGAGACCCGAGGTCCTGTCACTTTAATGTAGATTTGTTTCCCGCTCGAGATTTGTTGATAAATCTGTTTTGATATTATACAGAAGTGTTAGCTTGCACATATTTGCTTCATTTAACAAATTTCCGTCATGTTAAACACAAATGGGGTAAAACAATGCACTCTGTTGTCTCAATGTTTGCAACTTATCTGGAAATGGCTTAATGTTTGTAATTTCATATATGACAGGAAGATTTCAAACTCAGCATATCAGAAAAGGCATTGCAGGTTATTGAAGAATATACAAATTACTACCTGACTGAGGATGGCCTCTACTTCAGAATGTTCGGAGGCTCAAGAGCACCCTCCCTGCTACCCAAATACGCCACAGACTACATCATTCATAAAGAGGCAGTTAGGCAAGTCTTCCTGGATGGCATAGGAAGATTTTTGTTTGAACATAAGAAGGTCGCCTATCCCCCTTTACCTTTCAAGTTAGGAAGTTATAGGTTTACTAGGGTGAAGAAAGCAGATGTGTTTGTAGAAGAGTTGGAAAGGTTTCATTTTGGTGAGATGCCCTTCCATAGAAATGATTCTCACAACAAAGTGGCTGAACACTGCAAAGAAAATAATGTCCATTTCAAATACACCCACCATTGGGATAGAGAAGAATCTGTCTTCCGCAGTGCTTTGAACATGACAGCCTTGAGGAGAAGGTTCAAGAAGAAGATAACCACAAAAGGTGGGAAGGGGAAGGATGAACAAGCAAAAGCTGATGAGGAAGCAAGGAAATGAAATGAGGAAGCCCAAAGGCTGGCCCAAGAAGCTACAGGGTGGCTGCAGGGAGAAGAAGAAGAGAAAAGAAAAGCTGCACAAGAGGCAGCTAGAAAAGCAGAGGAAAATGCAAGAAATGAAGAAGAAGTAAGGAAAAGGAAGCTTGATGAAGAGCTTCAGACACAGGAAGCAGAGAGGTTAAATCTGACTCAGACAGAGACAGAATAGTCAGCCTCTAACACAGCGGGTGGTTAGACCCAGGACCTGGAGAACCCTAAGGTTCAGGACCCAGAAGTACCGGCTGCTAGCATACCTAGATAGTCTATGGTCCCCACACTCAAACTGGTCCCTTTTGTACAAAAGGAAGGGGAAGAAATCCCTGATTTTAATACCATTTTTTATGACAAGGAAACCAAGAGGATAGTGAAGAGGACGAAAAGGAAGGTTGCAACAAGAGTTCTGTCCAGGAAAATGATAACAGATACAATCGTTGTATATGGGACAGACCAAGATCCCAGGTTCACCATTAGGGCAGGCGCTGCATTGATCCACGCTTCAGAGGACAATGTAGACAAAATATTGAGAGACCTGGAACAATCCAGGAAGTCTTCTTCTTAGTTGAAAGACACCTTGAGAAAGGAAAGAGAAGAAAGCAACAAGTTAAAGAGGAAATATGAATACATGCAAAAGGAGATGAGGTCTTCAAAGGATGAACTGAATATTCTCCAAGAAGAAAGGAGGTCTATGGAAACTACACAAGAGTGTCTGGAGAGAGTGCAACAAGAGTATCAAGAGCTAAGGGTGGAAAAGGAACAGCTGCTGGGAAGAATAGAAGACTTAGAGTTGTAGAAAACCACCTTGGAAGCAAATGAGAAGCAAGCCCAAGAACAAGAGGCAAGACTTCAATAACAAATCACTTCTCTGACAACAACTTTACAGGCAGCAAAAGAGCGCAGGTTGACCTCCAACCTTTCAAGGAACATGTGCTGGCACAAAAGGCCAAGATGCTTCAGCTGTAGACTACCATAGAAGAAGAGAGATGTAAAGTTTTGCAAGTGGATGGCCGATAAGAGGAAATTCTGGAGACTTCCTCTTATTTTGTTGATAGATCTCAGGACGTCATGGAAGTCTTGACAGCAAGAATGGCAAGGCTGGAAAATAATGAAGAAACTTTTGCAGAGCTACCCTCGAAAGATTGACAGGCCCTGAAGCAGGATTACGACTTATTGGAGTTTGCTATAAACATAGCAGAGGATTTCAAAAAAGCTGTGTGAAAGACTAAAGGAGCATGCACAGAATTATTTAGAAGGCTCCTAATTACCTACAACCGGTGCCAAGTGGAAGCCGAGCAGAGGCTAGAGGTTTTTCCAAACCACAACTCATTTGTGGAGATTTTATAGAAGAATTATCAAGAGGAGGAAGCTAAGATACAGCACATTAAGGCCCTCGACCACTAGGTCTTAAGGAGTGAGGTAGACCATTCCGCCATCAGTGTGCAGCTTTTGGAGGATCAGCTTCATTTAAGTGCGGCCAGAATTGAGGGCATCAAGAACCAAGCTGCTAAGTTCGAGATAAACATTCAATTTTTGGAACCTTGTGCGTTTGAAGGCATTGCCTCTGAAGCTTTGGCATGGAAGAAATTTCTGAATACCCAAGTGGGGCCCTCCTCATGAATGATCATTCACTTTTGTAATATGTAACAGTTTTGTAAACCTTTGAGGAAAGTGAAATTTTGGGAACCCCAAAGGTTATTTGTGGGCAGCCCAACAGTTTCACCCTTTTTGTATAAATATAGGAGACTTAGAAGAACAAGGGGCTTTTTCCCAGTTAGACATGTAAAGAGATATTGTAAGAATAACTAATTTTTTTTGCAATAAAGAATTATTGTTTGCCTTTTGGAGAAAGTTTGGTGGGATGTTCAAATGCTATGCTATGGACTGGGGAAAGATGAACTATTTCGTTTTGCCAGCTTTTGTCCATTAACAGTGAGATCGTTCTAACTCTTAGAGCCTATTTTCTTGTTTGAATGATTTTTGGTTTATTCTGTGAAATTACCACCATGAGTAATGTATGATGTTCATAAACAATTGGCTATCTGATTGTCTAAATATCTTTAAATCGTTCATGTGTTGTAGGAAGGAATATTAGCTATTTGTAATTTCTCTCTATAATGCGTGCACAATACACATTACTCATAAATAAGTTACAATTTGGCTCCCCGGGGATAGATAGATAGATAGATATATTGATAGATAGTTTTACTTTATTACTGCATATGTGATTTAGATGCTTGCGAGTTCTAAGATGAGAGGTAAGAACCTACGCATCATGCTGTGACAACTCCTTGCATCCTTATCACCCTGCATGGTTAATTAGGCACGTGCATATCATACTTTAAGTCAAAAATACAAAAATATATACAGTGGATCGGGCCGCAACCAGTAAACCCTTTTGTTACTTGACTTACGGTGGCTGGACCACAAACTGGACGGATTCCCCATACCAACCAGTCATGGGCTAGTTGGGAACGTTGACTGGGGAGAATCCCTAACTGTTGTTGCCTGCGAATTTCCAGGCCTCAACACATACCACCATTCATATCTTAGCACCCAAGGGTGTATACCTCTATGGATTCTCTAATAATATGACATGACCCATGACATAATTTTATCATGTAAGGAAATTAATTCACCTTAGATCACCATATCATCATCCTTTTTTAGAATTGGGATCACCTTTGCTCTTTTTTTAATCCAAATCTCAAAGCATATTCCATCACTTTATGTCCACTTTTTTATATCCAAATCTCAAAGCATATTTCATGATTATTTCAAACTATGTATCACATAGTTCAACAACACATTGGCTTGAAATTTTGATGATTCCTTCTTATACGAACTCGAGCCATTTAGAAATTATTTTTGGCCATTTTTTCCAATTTTGAACATGCAAGACAATTAAAGGAAAAATCCCCTACTAATCAACATATGCATTTTCAAGCTTGGGGGAGAATTGCTACCTATGTATGATGATAATGGAAAATTCATGCCTTAATGCCTTGTAATTTTCTAATATGAATTATGCATACCCAACAAGGTCCTATTTGAAATTTTTTCCCATGGTGCAGGTAGAACCAAACATGTATTTGTCAGATAATTCTCCCTTGAGTAGGGGGAGTTCAGCAAGACTAGATGAAAGTGAGACATCTAGTAGGTCTACAAGAGTTATATCAACTAGATTTCAAAAGATCATAAGAAAATTCCATGAACACATGGAATTTTTTAATCGTTGAAGGGGGGCCATGTTCTTCTAATGATGAGACAATATGACACATTGAGGTACCCTTGAGGTACAAACATCTAGTGAAAAAATGGGTACCCAAGGATATTCCTCAACTAAACACCGAGTTTTGTGTGAACAAGAGGATATATCGAATTGCACCATTGTCATTACATGGTTTGGGTTTGTTTTGCATGGATGGCATAAAGGTCGGTTATGACATATGTATAGAATTGATGGAGTATGTTGGACCCTGTTACAACTACAAATATTGGATTCCCCTGGTCCAATATACACGAAGTATGCACGTATATGGATTGTCAACAAATTATCTACAGCTGAAAAACAAAGATCGAAATAAAGGAGTAATGTTATACGTTGACGGAAGGCCAAAATCCACATGGAATATTGCGGGGTTTATAAATAGTACACAACCAAGGTCTACACTTAAGAAACCCAACTGCATATTTGAGGGGTGTGAAGGAAATTGTGTATTTATATGTGCCATTATATCAATAGTTGTAGGGGAAGAATTGTTTATTAATTACAATTTGAATTGAGTAGATACAAACATAGTTACTATGGGAGTGCTACATCTATCAATTTACCCAACCTTTTATTAATTAATTTAACATAAGTATTTTTCATTAGTCTATTGTTAAAATTTTGTTTTAATTTTCTATATTTATTTTATAGGGTAGTGATCAAGGCATCTCCCCAACAGCTAGTTAGAGGAGTACAATTTCCTCGAGGAAGCAGGTATACATCTTTGTAATAATACAAATATAATTTGAAAAAATAATTTTTTTGTTGTTGTGTTTTTTCATGAGTATATTCGTTTGGTTTATAAAATTGTATTTGTATATTTGTTGCAGAGTGTTGATTGGGGAAACCACACAGTTGTTGATCAGACTACAACATCCTCGGGGAAACAGATATACCTGATTGTAATTGTATAATTTAAATACACAATTTTTTTTCTTATTATGTTGTTTCCATGAGTATTTCGTTTCGTTTGGATAATCTTTCCTATGTCTTTGAAGAAGTGTGTTGTAAGGGGAACCTCCCTAGCAATAGATGATACATGACCTGCCTCGAGGCAGTAGGTATACATCAATGCAATTGTACAAATTTAATATGAATAAAAAAATATTTTTGTTTTTTCATGAGGATATTCGATTAATTTAGATTATGTTATCTATATACTTGTTGCAGAGTGTTGATTGGGGAAACCACCTGGATTTTGATCAAATGACAACAACCTCGAGGAAACGAGTATACCTGATTATAATTGTGCAATTTAAATACATCAAAATGTTTTCTAATTATGTTGTTATCGTGAGTATTTTGCTTTCGTTTAGTTATTTTTTTCAATTTTTTCGATGCAGGGTGATGTAAGGGGAACCTCCCTATTAGCATATCGTGGAATGTCCCCTATAATAATTGATCCGATGAGTAGATAATCCTTGAGGCAGAAGGTATAATTCATTGGAATTGTACAAATATATTATGGAGCATAATGTTTTTTTATGTCTTTTTCGTGTGTATATTGGTTTCATTCCGATAATGTTTTCTACTTATATTTGGAAGGGGGATGATCGGGGCAAGTCCCTAGCTATGGATCAAATGAAACCAACATCGATGCATCAGTTATACCTAATTGTAATTTTATGAATCTATCATGATCAATATGTTTTGTTAATATACTTTTTTCCGAAGTCTATTGCTTTCACGCCAATAATGTTTTATATATTTTTGTTGCAGGCCATTAATTTAGTGTATGAACCAGTGTCAAAGAAATCAATAGCTTCTGATGTGGATGAGTTGATGTACGATGCTAGAATTGGTTGTTCTCTAGACCCGATTAAGATGACGTAGAATACCTTGAGAAAAATTAATGACGATATCCTTCCTCTGTTATTCATTCAGCCGCAGACAGATGAGCTTAGAGCCAATGTTGGTGATTTGGTAAAAAGATCGCATGCCTTGAAAGTATGTTGCAGAATATTGAATCCTAATATAAATTAATTTAGTACTTTATAATTTTTACATTGATATGATGGTGAACTTATAAAATATGGTTTGTATTTACATGATTTTATGTGACCACACACTAGTGGTCAATGATTTGTTGGCCCCAATGATGCTCGTGGAGAGTCGTCACATGAGAAAAGGAATTCACGTACATCTCATGTGCCACTTTTGTCAACTAAATAGTCAAGAACATGTTTCATGACACCCCCGAGGCTAGTTGTGAGTGCACCCGTTAATGACCAGCACACACCAAATCGTGTAGAAGAAGGGGTAGATGCAGATCCTGTTAGTATTGATATTGTTGAAGAAAAAATTCTTGGATGATTCTTCCCATGTCACTAGCACGGGTACAATACATACAACATTTTTGGTGGACGAAGAGCTCATTCAAATAAAGGTAGAGAAGATCCCAGGTAATTATTATGCATTGTTCAAGTTAGTGTTTATAATTTCATTGTAATATACTGATAAAACATTATATTTTAACTGATGATGGCATGATCATTTTGTAGGAAACGATGTTTTTTATAAACATCTAAATGACTTGTCCTTGGATATATTTGGGCCCACTATCCGCACAAGGTGGGATAAACAAATTTAAAATTTAAAAGATGAGCTCACTAATCGGTTGGTTGGCCTTTTCGGAGATGAGACCTTTAATAGAGTCGTGGTCCTATAGAAGGTTACACATCATATGAATATTTACTGGGACCAATATATGAAGAAATGAGCTCTAATTATGAGTGCCCTCCTATGATTCCAGCTAAAGAGTGAAAATTCCTAGTGGAAGATGGAAAGGAGAGAGATCTAAGAAAATAAGAAAGCTACCACCAAGCATAGGGTGGTACGCAATACTTTCCACAATGGAATTCTAAACCTTATTATTATTAATTTATATATCAAATTTGGAACATATAATGTATTTCAACACTTTCATAGGATTTCTGACACAAAGGAAAGACAAGAAAAAATTGGTTAGCAAAATCTTGGGCCTGGTGGTTATTCGAATTTGGCGGACCAAATTGTAAGTATCAAAAAACCAATAATGCATACAAGTAATAAATTTCAAATTATCTTCGTTTTATTGCAACGCAAAAGGTAAATTCACGACATTATGCAAATATGCAGGCCGACCGATTCAAAGAAGTTCCCACTAAGGAAGACTTGAATATTGGCTTCCAGCATGGATTTGAAGTTGTTGTTGAACGTCGAAAAAGCTTGTCCTAGAAAACACAGTCTTTTGGTGATCCATCTTGTGCATAGGTATATAAAATCTATATAGTTTAATGAATATTGATTACTTGTGCAATCTATTCATTATAAATAATTGCCATAAAATATTTACTATGTTTTAAGAAAGAAACCAACAATCCAATTAATGTCGAGGATGGAAAAAAACCAATTAAAGATCATGCTTCGAATCCTGGTAATGAATTTATTCATATGCTACAATTTTAAATATTGCATTGCAGATGGTGAACATTAATTGTAGTTTTCCATGTTTCAACTACAGAGCATGTAGAGGGTCACATTATATAGATTGAGTCTAGACATGAATATGAAGTACATGATGTGGACATATCAGGTAAAAAAAAACCTTTGTAATGTTTCTTTTAAATGAGATAATTGTCATTATAATACCATAATATATTAATGTAAAATTTTCAAATTATTGTAGCAAATCTGGACCCCTTGCCGCAAAATCCATGTCGTGAGTACTCTACTAGGAAGTCATCGCGACAAGTTGATGAACCACCAAGAATTGAAAAACAAGTTCCTAATAATGAGTATCTTGTTGATTTTGTAAAGAGGAAAACATAGAAAGAAGTGAGTGAAGAAATACTATATAATTATTTTTGATAATATAATGTCATGCATATTTTTTTCCCTACTAAACGAATGAATGGTTAATGAATTTTAGATTTTATTGAGTGAATAGTAAATTTTTCTTTATGATGAAATCTCCACGTTTGCACATAATTTGTTTTTCAAGCACATGCATTGGGTATGGGGAATTGAGAGTGAAGTGAGGCGGGGAGCATAAGAGATTCCACCTTCACGTGGTTGGTCCTATTTAGTAGAGAATATTAAATTATTCTCGAAACAAAGAGGATCTCAATGAATGGATACCGTGGTTCCTTTCTACAACCCACTCACGTGTCATCTAAATTTTGACAATTTCCTGGGGCTTGTTATGAAACTAAAGCATCGTATCCTACTTTCCAATCCTCTCATAAGATAAGGAATTATTCATTTCTCACTCGCTTATGACATTTTGAGAAAAGGTAAAATCAAATCAAAGTAGGAACCAACAATATATACATAAGCAAGCAATTCTTATGGAGTGATTGTAATGGTAAAAATCCGTTTACTGGAACTTCTCGAACTTCCACTTTTGAAAATACAAATAATCCATGAATATATATAAAAGTTGATAAATAAGATATGATATTTTACAAGATAGACTTTCCCGTATATATAATTATTTAAAGGGTGTCTAATGCAAATCTTCATAAAGGGTTACACCTTTCACTAATTAATATTATATTATTATATTATTATTGTTTGTTATTATTATTATTATTATTTCTATTTCTATATATACATATATGTTGTATTATGTTATATTTATGTATTTGTTGTTGCTATTATTTAGGTATGTATCATTTCCTCTCTTAGAAAGGCTTTGTCCACGAAGCCTTATAATGTGGTCGCATCATTCCTTGGGACGTCATAGCTGACGAAACATGTCGATATGAACTTTTATGTGTAGATCATAACTTCCGATATGTTGACGGATCAATCCATTCCAAATTTATTTCTTGTTGATTGTTGGGGTTCCCTACTGATCCGTCGTTAGGAGTTTTGATTACATTAGTACCATTATTTTTCAACAATTCCCACTTTCTAGGATACCCATTTATATGGTTGGGGTGTTGATAGGGAATTTTCACAATGTTATTTTATTTCATGATCGTCGTCTTTTGAGCATTTATATGTGTTGGGAATTGTATTTTTACTAGATTGGCTTCTTTTTAAACTATGACAAGGACTAGATTTGTATTTGATTCTTTTGCTAACAAATACTTATCATTCTTAAGGTTCCTTAACATTTCATCTTGCGCTTTCTCATCATATTTAAGATTCAGAATATGATCTATTAGATATTTTTTACGCTTCTTAAGGTGATTATTCTCTTCGATATTTTATAATAGTTTCTTCTGAAGATCTTGATTCTCCTCTTCTAGATTTTGATTGTATTGTCCTTTTCCTTTGCCTTCTTTATTTGAAGAAACAACTTCTGATTATGATCTATTAGACAAGAGATCTCTTATTCTTTGCCCATGATGAATTTATCAAATTCATTATGCATCTTCTGTATCGATTTCTGATCTTCTTTTGAAAGAACCTTCGAGATGTCTTTAAAGTCTTCAATCGAAACAACTCCTGAACTTGACTTCATTGTAGCATCCTAGAACGTGGCTTTCTTCCTTTTGTAAGAGAATGTCAAGAAATTTTTCCTTTTGTTGAACATGAAGGTAACCAATGTATAAAACCAACATGAACCTAGAATTAGATCAACTTTGTCTTGATCCAATGATACCACTGAAACAATATTGAATTAAAATAGGACCTTATAATCATCAACATATAGTTGTAGGTTCTTAAGCTCATATTTCTCATCCGAAAGAATCATGTTATTATCAATTATATATGATTCTGAAAGCTTTAATTGGTTTTTTAGGTCAAATTTTATACAATTCTTCATGGTTGTTGGGAAAATAACGATGCAGACAGACTTCTCTTGAATAGTCCCATAATTTTTCAATATGGGGTGTGCATGGTTTTAAAATTTTGTGGGGATCTTCCTTGTTTTTTTTCATGAAACTCCATTTTATTATGATTTTTATCCCAATAGATATCAAATAAAGACATATTTTATCTTGTATAGTATACTATATTTTTCAATAATTAATTTATTTCCCTAAAGACTTCTTTTAGATTGGGTGGTTGGGAGGAATGATTGTTACCTTCCCCACCTAAGTTCAAATCTCACTTGCTCCTTAGTAGCTTTAAAAATTATAATGCACTTTTAGATCTCCCCCTTAAGGCCAATGATTCCAATAAACCACTTGTTGGAAAAGAAACCATGTGTTGTTTTTAAGTGTGCTTTCTATTGTTTTTACGTTTCCCTTCCTTTTTTTCTTTTGTTTTTTCCCCTTTCTTCTTTTTTCCTTTATTTTTTTATTTTTTATTTTTATTTTCTCTTTTTTATTATTAAGTTCAAAGAACTAATTAATTAAATAACTATGAAATATATAATACCAAGTCCCAAAATTCTATCCAAAGGCAGACGTAAAATCCCAATAAGGGGCTTTAATACAACTGTAACGGTAAAAAACCATTTACTGGAACTTCTCAAACTTCTACTTTCGAAAATACAAATAATCCATGAATATAAATAAAAGTTGATAAATAAGATGTGATATTTTACAAGAAAGACTTGCTCATATATATAATTATTTAAGGGGTGTCTAATGCAACTCTTCATAAAGAGTTGCACCTTTTCACTAATAAATATTATATTATTATATTACTATTGTTTGTTGTTATTATTATTATGATTTTTATTTATTTATATATATAAATATAGTGTATTATGTTATATTTATGTATTTATTGTTGCTATTATTTAGGTATATAATAGTGATATTGTGAGATAGAAGTGGTTGAAATCAAGTTCCACAAACCTATTTATGTTCAATATCCATTTTCATTTGCAAGACATCATGGATCCTATTGATCTATGCAAATATTATCTCTTACCCCATAATTGTCAGAATGACCTTGCATATTCATGACAATGCTAGAGCTCCTGTCAACTCACAACCTTCCTTGGTTGTCTGCATGTTTGACTACCCACTTGTTATACCATGAAATGACACTTCTCCGTTCGAGTAATGTCTCCGTTATGTTGTTACACAAAACGACAATATGGATTGAAGTGGCCTTAACATTATAGATGAGTTGGATCTTGGATACATACTGATTACTTCAGCATTACCACTTTTTATGGATGAGATTGAATTGCACTCATAGGTCCTCTTATAGTAACTCATGTGTCGTTCATGGGTAATCCCATATGAAACCCTTGTGTTATCTCTAAGAAGTTGTAATCACGACTTCCCTTATGGAAATTCGTGAGTCACTTCCAAGTTTACCCACATGAACCCGTGAGTTTCATTAAGATAAGTTTAAAAATAAAAACATGATTAAGTCAGAGAAGTTGGACTCGGTTTGGTAACCTACCCAACTTCCCCAACCATCCTAGGCCTTGAATCCTCTCCTCACCAACAACTATAAAGAGAGGGGAGGGGTAGAGGATAGGGGAATCATTTTTTATAGAAAGGTTTTGTTGGAGAAATATATTGGAGAGAGGAGTAAGGAGGACTTAGGTATTGGTGTGTAGAAGAAGCTTGTCTCATATAGGGTTTTGTAATGTTTCGTTAACTTCATCATTAAAGATTTTTTTCCTTCCATATCTGTCTTATTACATGCTTTTATTGTTATGAGTTATGATCTATATTGTTATTTTTTTTCAAATGAAATTGTGATATGTTCATGTCTCTTTTATATAACAAAAGAAGATACTGGGAGGAAATATCAATCTTTGTTGCACGTGTTGAAGATCAGAATCATAAGGAGCATTTGAGCAGGAGAGTTAACTATTGGAGCAACCATCCGTAAAAAGGTGCATGTCCTATGAACCCTTATTCTCTTATATATATTTCTAAACCCTAGATGTCTAAAAGTCAAAACCACAGTATGTTGGTGACCCTATTACCCCAAGTCATAAGGTATATTTCCCTCACAACACCACCATGCTCTCTAGCCACACCAAAGGCTCTACAATAAGCTAGCACCAACACCATCAAGTCCAATTTTGTTATTTCACTAAGAATTCCTCAAACAAGCTCTCTAAGAAAAGAGATACAAGTATCCTATAGGGTTTCTTTGTCAATTTCCCTAGGATCTACCTCAATCTCACAAAAAGAATCAAACATTAACACTTCAAGTATCCTCTATTTTTTCCCCAAAAACCCTAGTTCCTTCATTTCTTGCATAAATACAAGTACAAAGACTCAAGACAAATGCATCTTCGAGATATAAATGATGTTATGAACTCTCAAATGGATTAAGACAAGATGATGTTCAATATCAAATAGGTAACTCAATCAAGACATGTAATATGTATGATAGTTTGAGAAAGGGTAAAATCAAATGAAATTAAGCATCAACGACAAACAAATAAGCAAGCAATTCTTACATAACTATATTGTAAGATAAAAGTAATTGAAATCAAGTTCCACAATCCTATTTATAGGCATACTTGAACAAGAATATCACTAATCAATTCAATGTTTAACAATAAACCATGTGCATGTAGCTATGGATGACAAAAGATAAGATTGATTAGATAATTTTATCAATGTCCATTTAATCAACACAATAGTAGGTCAATAAACCCTAGGGTTATAGCTAGGACATAAACCCCAGTTGTGGGCATAAACCAATAGTGAAATGAGTAAGGAATTTCCACACTCTCTTGTATACCATGTTGAGGTTCGTAAGAGACCACGAGGATGAAATTGAACCAAGCAACAAACCCTAATTCCTGTAATAAACAAGGAGAAAAACAATATTTGGGTAGCACAACATTACAATGTAAGAAGTGTATTAGAGATGATTTATGGGTGCAATACTTTAGGGAGAATCCATAAGTGTTCTAGAGAGAAGATGAAAACCAATAACAAGAGATTTTGGGGTGCTCATAGTCTAAATCACTTCTATTCAAGAGATTAGGAAGTTCACATGAGGCATGGGTCCTTTCCCAAATTATTCCAAATGTAAAATTGTGTCATTCTAGGATTTGGGAGGGTTTTAGTTCTAGTTATGGAACATTTCTAGCTAACTCATTGAGTAAAGACTTTACTATACTTGTTGTGTTACAATGCTAGAATGTAATCTTTACATTTCTTATTTATAATGGAACTAGGATGAACAAAATTTATTACATCTGTTAGATTTCATATAATGTTTTTTACAAGCTAAGGAAATAAATGAATTGGTGATGTTTTTTAATTCACGAGTTTGTTAGCAAAATAATGTAGTCTTATAGTTTTGGAATATATGTTCTATATCTTATCATCATTTTTCATGGTACTAATAATATTTGTAATATGATGTAGTTGTTAGGGACCCTAGATGAGGCCTTTCCATCCAAATAGAGAATTTGAAGAGGATTCCGACTATAAATATCTAGGTTTAACAAAATTGCAAGTAAGGGTAATTTCAAGATGCCACCACTTCTTGTAAAGGGGATGCTAGTTTTTGATCTTTTCGAATTCTTGTTATTATCTTGATTTCCCATGATTACTCGTATTTGGTGCAAGATATACAAAACTTCTATTGCCTAAGTTGTAAGCATAATAAACATCATTACAACTTGATAAAATGGTATGTTATTTAAAGTAACACGTTGTCTTATGGACATGAGTATATTCATTAAAACGGCCAATAAAATGTGGCCTTGGAAATGATATGGTGGGAAATTTGGAGAAAATAACGAGAACAAAGGAAACGAAAAGACAAATGATAAGGATGAAATATTAGGTGGAAAAGCATAAGGTATAATAGTTATCTTCGAGGTATAGGAAGAAAGAAACCTATAGAAACTATAGGAGGAGCAATATATGCTAGAGGAATCATAGGAGGATGTATGGTGTTTAGAGCTAGAGAAAAAACATAGGTTTGAGGAATTGAGAAATTTACATCACCATCTATGTTAATTGGTTCCCTTGGACAAGATCAAGCCCCATCCATGGAAGAACAAGCTATGTAACAACAAACTAGACATGCGAGGAACACATATCCTTCCCTTCCATGTTCAATCATAGGAAGACGAAAGACTACCCATCTTGGTCATGGTAATGAAAATGTTTAATTTTCCTTGTGTTTTTATAAGACTATTTCTTTTGGATAATATGTAAGGCTTCACACAGGCCAAATAGTTGATAGCAAGAATAGACTGTTGAAAATAAGGAAGATAGAAAACAATTATCTACACATTATGAAATTTTGGGAGGATTTTGAATAGTTTTGTCCCTTTTTTGTTTGTATTAAAAGGTTGGACCGTACGAATACAAGAAAACAATATCCATTTTTGTAAGAAGAAAATCTCTCATTAAACAAGACATATCACATCATGGATTCTCAAGTAGATCCATTTGGAATGCATTGAGCATCAAACTTGGGTTAGTTATGCTAAAATACCATTCTCTCATTTTATTTAATACAAAACAATAACCATTCCCCCCCCCCCCAAAAAAAAAAACACTCTCATATCGAGCTTTGGTTCTGCAACCATCTTCTAGTAAAGATCCACACTTGGGAAAATGTGGTTTTATATTATATTATTTTCGAGGTTTTATAATATATGCTTTATTTTTCGAGGAAAAAAATTAATAGTATTAATGTAATTAATAACCATTGTGACTTTTTGGGGTTCAAAACTTTAATATGATATGTTTTTTTTCGATATTTCGAATTTTTTGAATGATGAAGAGTTTGAATATGAAACGTATTTATGTAATTGTTAAGTATTGTGATTTTTTTGGTTTAAAAATTTAATATGATATTATTTTTGGATATTTAGATTTTTACAATGAGGAGGGGTTTGAACAAGAAGGATAGTAATGTAATTGATAAGAATTGTGATTTTTGGGGGTTTAAAACTTTAATATGATACTATTTTTGGATATTTAGATTTTTTAAATGACAAGGTATTTGAATATAAAGGGTGGTAATGTAATTGAAAAGTATTGTAATATTTGGGGGCTTAAAACTTTAATATGATTTTTTTTGGATATTAGAAATTATAAATAATAGGGGTTTGAATTTGAAAGATATACTAACTTGTGTCAATTGTTAATCATTTTGGAGAAATTAGTTGTTAACAATGTTTAACAATGTTGAATTTATGATTTATAAACCAATATATTATTTTTTGGGGTTTGTTTTTGGATTCAATTTGTTAAGACACATCTTGTCAACATTTCAAACACGTGTTACATAGTCCATCATCAGAAAAAATAGAGAAATCAACCAATTAGAAACAAAATGAGAGCTAGAGGCACAATTCACCAAGAAAGGCGTCATCATTAATAAATTGTTGAATGTAAAATAGAAAAATGTGTGGGATGCTTGGGCATAACAATAAAAATGAAGGTAAATTCAATTATAGTAATATTGGTGAACAAGATGTCTCTAAAACACATCTCTAAGATGTAATGCGGGGAGTACGGGTAAGATGTGCTTAAACACTAGTCCAGGAATTAAATCATGTAACAACTTAGTTATGAACAATAATAATATGAGAAATAATGGTTGTGGTTGTTGGATTTTTTTTTTTTGTACTTCCTCCCTTTTTTCAACACTTACTTGGTCATTCTTTCATTTTTAGATTTGAGTTGGGATTTCTATTTTTCTCTATGAAGTGTTGTTCCATTTTTATTATACTATGTTGTAACCATTTTTGAAGAGTTTAAAGGCACCCTCACAATACCATTTCCTATCAAAGTTTGGTTGATTTGGAGTTTGTTGTTCACTTGCGATAGGGGATCTCTAAGGCATGATCTAACCATTCATTTGGTTTGAATTTGGAAAAGGTAGGCATGCACCTTTTGCATTGTTTAAATGAATGTTGGATTTCTTGGTAAATGAATTTGAGATGTTACTATGATGGATTATCTAGGCTTGCCAATTGCATTTTTTCCTGATCATTTTGTTTCCCTTGAGTTGTGTCATTACTTATTCACAGTCTTGGGATGTATATTATACCATATTTTGGTTAGATACTTGTATTCATCGTTTTCAGCCATGATTTAATACTTCAGACTTTGGTAAATTTATTTGTATCCTTAGTTTCAACATGTGTTTTCTTACAATTTTCAATGACCCACCTTACTCTATTGTTACTTGTTTTTGGTCTCTGCTTTTGAGTAAAATGATATGGATCGGTCATGCTTACTATATTACTTATGACCTTGATGCTTTGGAATTTCATTTTCTTTATGGGTAGTCCATGGTTTTTGCAAGAATTTTTGTGACTCTCCATTTCCATGGCACATTTCCTAGCTTGAGCCTTAACCTTCAATGGCTCCTAAGTTTTCATAGTAATTTCAAACATTTACATGGCTTGAGAGGTTCTTTCTTTGCTTACACAAAAAATTGGAGGGGGGGGGGGGGGGGGGGGGCTACTGAGAATGTCTTCAAATTGTGACACCTGAACAGTTTCCTATGTAGCAAAATCTACATAGAACTAGTATTTTTTTTTAATTCCCCATCATGGTCAAATATCCGACGACCCTTCATACGATATATGGAAATCATGTCATACCATTGATGAAATATGTGTCAGATATCTCAAAGTTATGTGGTCGGATATCTGATGACCTTTCCTACGATTCTGTTGATCATTCCATACCACCGATGGAAAATGTCAGCGATCTTTCTCCTTTTTTTGTATATATGTCGGATATCCAATGGACCTGTGGTCGGATATCCTACCTTCTGTAAAGTAATGTGGGTCGAATATCCAATGGGTTTGTGGTTAGATATCCGCCCTTCTGTAAAATAATGTGGTCGCATATCCGAAGTGTATATTAATAGATTTGTTTGGATATCCGACAATGTCAGGTCAGATATCTGACGAGACCATATTGTTGTCGGATATCCGTCGAAAATCAATCGACGTTTAAAAACAGAGAGGATTGTCGGATTGTCAACAACTTGATGTAAAAAATCATACATATATGTCATCATATTTTGGGTTTATATTTTCATGTGTTTTCCAGGATTCCTATCCCAATCTATCTAAGTTGAATTCAAAGTGAATGGATTCCTAATCAGGGGGGTCTAAACCAATTTTTATAGCCCTCATTTTCACCAGCAAAAGGTAGGCTTCATAGAATTCTTGAGAAGGATCCAAAGGCGGGTTGTGAACAGACATTGGGCGATAGGAGGTGATTTCAACATGACAAATTCCCTAGATGAGAACAAAGGAGGAATGAGGAGAATGGACAAGGGAAAAAAATTTCTTCAGGGAGACCATTGAGGACTTGAAGTTAGTTGATATTGCCACGGGAAACAACCTATTCACACTGAATAATAAGAAGGTAGGAGATTGACATATTGCTTCCAATCTTGACCATTTCCTAGTGTTTGAATCTATCATGGGTCCATGAAGTGATATATTGACCCTTGTTCTACCCTCTACAGGTTTGAATCACTGGGTTGCATGCTTATGGTGGAGTGGGTTGGGGCCTCAATTCAAGAATCCTTTTTTCTTTGAACAATTTTGGCTTAGCCATCTAGATTTAAGGATAGAGTTCATCAGTGCTGGACAAAATTGGATTGTGGGGATAGATAGAGTATGTACCAATTCAAACAAAGGATCAATTATCTTAAAGGAAGAATCAAGAAATGCAACAAAGAGGAATTTGGTAACATATTCTATGATAAAAGGAACCTGGAAAGGAGATTAGAAGAAATTTAGGTGCAGGGGACGAGGGAAGGTTATTCCCTTGAACTTCGTGATGATGAGTCTCACACGGTATCTCAACTGATCAAAAGAGAAAGATAGGAGGAGATCCTATGGAAATAAAACTCCAAGGAGACCTAACTTAAAGAAATGGAACAAAGTTCAAATATTTTCCATCAATCAATGATTTAGAACCGTATCCAGAATAAGATCCTGATACTCATAAATAGGGGGGAGAGAGGATAGAGACCAGGGAGGAATTTAAAGGGGAACTCATTCATTTCTTTCAGGACATTATGGAGGATGCCAACCTGGAAAAATAAAGGGATATTAACCAGATCACCCAAAGAATCCCTTCATTTATTGATGACTGTAATGAGCTTCTAATGAATCCAGTTTCGATGATGGAAATGGAAGAGGTAGTCAAGAAAATGACAGATAGTAATGCTCTTGGACCTGACGGGTTTGCTGTTGATTCTTTCCATCACTTCTAGGACTTAGTCAAGAATGAGGTGTGGAAAATTATGGAAGAATCCATACATTCATAGCATATCGTCCCTGCCGTTAATGCCACATTCCTCACTCTCATTCCTAAAAGTGAAGGGTTTACACTTCTGGAATGTTCAGACCTATTTTCCTATGCAATGTTATTTACAAAATAGTAACCAAGTTGATTATTAATATACTGAAGCCCATCCTACCCTGCTTGATTTCTTTGGAGCAGTATGGGTTTTTCGAATATTTTTAGATAATGGAAAACATCATTCTAGTTCATGAATTAATTCATTCCCTTAAGACAATGAAGATCCCAAAGATGATTATGAGACTAGACATTGCAAAGGTCTATGACAATCTCAACTGGTAGTACATTCGAGAGATGCCAAAGAAATTTGGGTTCAAGGAGGAGAGGATTCAATGGATCATGAGTCTCATCTCCACGACCTTTTTTTTTATTACGGAGAATGGGGCTCTAATATGTCTAATTAAACTGTACATGGGTATACGGCAAGGGGACCCCCTATCTCCTTCTCTCTTCATTCTCATGGAATATGGACTGGGAAGATCCATCAAGGCTATGTAGGCCAACTAGGAACTAAGGGGGCTACAGGTTGATCCCTAGGTTGATCGTCAATCCCATCAATAGTTATTGGATGGTATTATGCTTATGAGACACCCTTCAATCTAGAAGGAAAGGACTATAAAATGTTATCTCCAAAGGTTTGGGGTTTCCTTGGGCCTCAAAGTAAATGAGAGGAAGTCCTAATTTTTCTTCTTTAACACTTGTCGGCTTACTAGACACAATCTATGTCACATTCTTGGGTTTCAAGAGAGCTCCATTCCATCTAAATATTTAGTGGGAACCCTCATGGATTCAAATGTTTGAAAAGGATCATGGAAGTAACTTTTGAACATAATGAGGAAAAAACTTGCAAGCTGGACCTTTCAGCCCCTCAACCTATCCATCCGACTAGTTTTGGTTAAATAAATTCTCCAATGTTTTTCGATCTACATGTTCTCAGTGATGCCGACCCCCAAGGATGTCTTAAAAGAAATCTAGGAAATTCATATGGAGTGGGGTCGGAGAGTAGAGAAAATGGGATCTATTAAGATGGGAGACTATTTGTGCTCTGAAATTCATGGTGGGTGTTAGCACTATTTTTGGGCTAATAATTGGCAAGAGGTTTGGCTAGTAAATGGAGGAATAACGTCTGAACATTATCTTATCATATGACCTTGATGAATTCTAATGAGATTCTGTAGGCATTTTAAAGGATAATTTCTAAGTTATAAATACAAAACAATTGAAAAATTCCAGTTTTCAGCTTTGCTAATGAATAAGAATGAAGAAATCCCCTCCAGGTTAAATGGTGATGGTAAATGAACGATCTGCATGTACACAAATAAAAATAAAAGAATACAAATCATTTCTACCTAGGGAAAGTCGGGAGCAGAAAGACAAGTTTCAGAGATGAAAATTGGTAAATCAGACTTCCTCTTTCCATAGCCCGATATCCAGTGGTTCAGACAGCTTCTGCACAAATCTACGGTCCAAGGAAAAGTGGGAAGAAAAATGACGGAAATCGAAAAGCAGAAGATACAAAATTTTGGTCGTAAAGAGTTAGAACTTCTTTCTTCCACTTTTCGTATTCTGAGATATGATGGCTCACAACACTTCCACCAAAGATCAATGACTCAAAAAAGAACAAGAGGGTGGATATTGGAAAGCAGAAATACCAAAAAAATTTATTGTGAAAAGTTGAAGTGCCTCTTTCCGTGATCCGCAAGATCTATGGTCGAGAGAGCTTCCTCACAGATCAATGGTGCGAAAAGAAAAGGGCAGAATAAGAAAGGCAGAAATAGAAGAGGAGAAATCTCGGTGAATAAATTTGGAGGATCCTCGTTCCGCTTTCCGCTAACAGCAGAAGTGAAAGGGAAAAAGCGAAAAGGTAAAGTTCTGGGTTACAAAGTTGGAAAACCTGACTTTCAATTTCTGCAATCAGAGATCCGATGGTTCAGAGAGCTTCCGCACAGATAAACAATGTGGAAAGGAAAATATTGGTAAGCAGAAATATGAATTTTTGGTTATGAAAAGTTAGGATCCATCTTTCCTCTTTCTGCAGCCTCCATCTTTACCTCAAACCAATGGCTCGGAGAATGTCCTCCTAAGATCGATGGTGCGGAAAAGGGGAACATGTGAACGAGGTAAGCAGGTCTCCTGATATGTGGAACTTGGTAGACCTCACATATTTTGACGACCTAGATCAACAATAGGAAGAGATCTACGGTGGGTGTGCATTTCACATCCAGAACATGCACGAAAGATAAAATATTTTGGGGTTGCGAAATCTTGTAGACCCTGCACCTCTGAACGATAGAGAAAGTGGAAGAGCTTTGATCTATGGTCTAGGTTTATTTTGTATTGGAAAAAATAAATAAGTTTAACAAGATGAAGGATTGTGAAATTGGCTAAAGGCTACATTGGTGGATGGTTAAGATGTCTCGTAGATCAACATCTACGACAGAGTTTTATTTCGCAAGCGGAAGATGCAAGGCATATTTGAAGCTGTTGCATATCGTCGAAGGTGCTTTGAGCCATCACTTTCACCCAACATGCATGGTTTCTAGATGTCAAATTTTCTTGTTTGATCCACCACGCCCATCCCAGCATGCTTTCCTATTTTGTTTATGATCATGGTGAATCTGCCATATCAGAATTTGTTAGGAGTGATTCCTGATTTTGTAACTGATTTTAGGTTTTCGAGGTTGGTATCGAGAGCCTATTGATTCTATAAATATACCCTCAATAGAGGAAGATAGGGGTTGGAACCCATGATATTTTTTGTTCTACATTTTGATATTTATCGTTAATAAAATTGCAGATATGAATGCTGGCCTGTTGCTGCAAAGATTCCTATGTATTTTGTAGCTACAGTTTGTTATTTCCTTTCCTATGTGCATGTCTTTCCTGTTAAACTTGCCATTACATGTTCTTCATATGTGGAATAAGTGTGTAATAGTCCATAATTCATATTGTTATGCTCTGGCTATTGTTTCCGGTATTCACCAATCTTTCTTTCAAAATTTGATGCAAAATTCATCTTCTAGGTGCTATGTGTTGATGGACTGTTCTTGTTTATTCTTTATCACTAGGCAAACTTATTTTTTACTGTAACTGAGTGCTACCTTTCCTTTGTATAATTTCACCTACAAATAGTTATGTGTTTCATAAACATATCTATGACTCTATAGCCCAATGTATGCTTTCCTTGTTTCAACCACCAATTCAATCTAAAACTTTAATTCATTTTATATCTGGCCCTCCCCTCTTAAAAATCAGTGAGAGATCCCTCTGTAGAAAGGAGGAAGCCAGCTTCCTTTATTAAAGTGGTTCTGGTGTTACCTTGGGATTTACCTTCTATAACCTTGGGTACATTATGAGTGCTAAAAAAATGGTGTCGTTGTCAGGGACAAAAGTGAAAATAGGCCCTGAGAAAATGACATTATCTTAGTTCTACTACCTAGTTGAGTAGCTAGTCATAGACACATATAGGTTGTGTATTCTCTAGCGACTCCACTTAAAGATTTTGGAAGACAAGGAGATTGGCGGCTAGAAGGAATGATATGGAGAGGAGGGTTCAAATCTTCCTTGGGTATGAATGATATAGTTTTAGATCTGATTGTTGATGGTGAACAATGGTCAAACATCAAGAAGTTCGTGCCTCTTTCACTTGGCGACTCCATCTACGAAGATTCAATCTTTATAATGTTCTATGGCAGCTCCATTGTCAAAAGGGGTTACAAATTTTGAGGAGTTGATTCAATTTCTCCATCATCAAGATGTGTTTTCGGGCTATAAGGTATGGTCCTATGAATCTTTCTCACATTATTGGTTTTCCAAATTGAATACCTCATGTACGTTGGAAAGCATATATTCTAAAATTCAAAGATCAAAAGGATGATGATGTTTCCATTCATTTTTTTAGATTTCATAAGCATATACATAAGCTGGGGGTTGGATGGCATGAGGATTCTTTAATGAGAATGTTCATGATTAGTTTAGAAGGAAATGCAAGGTCATGGTATGAGGGATTTCTAGCAGGGAGTTTATCCTCCCTTAAATACTTTCATACACCATTTCATGAACATTTCAAAGATCAATATCCTTCTTTGTTGTTACTTCAAGATTGCTGCACAGATGATAAAGAGTTCATTGAAAATTTGAAAGAAATAGATGGCGATGATCAGTATATGGATGAAGAGGTTTTAGAAATACTACATGAATACTCAACTCAAAAAGAAAGACAAACCAGTCTCCATGATATGCAAGAAAATTCCTAGTAGTTGGTAATGTCTTCCTTGACTGAAGTTGACATAAGCCAAAGCTCTGTCTCAACCAACTATATCTCTTTTCCTGAAACTGATCATAGTTTGCAGCATTCTTGTCATTCTCTGTGTGACCAAGAAAGAAGTTGGGACTGTAAATCAAATCTTCCCTCATGTTATTTAGCTCTTGAAATTTTGTCACGAGAAGAGGATGCCCCTGTTAAATCAGGAATCCCCCTTTTGTAGTAGCAATTTCTTCAAAAACAGAATATGCTATACAAAGGATATCATCAACCTATCGTAAACCCTGTTAATGATGGTTTTAAAAACGATTTTAGTCCACCTATATCTGATGAGTATGAGGAGGAATACTTGGATTTTATGCCTAAAAAACCAGCCGTAGATTTTGTAATTTCAGGGCCTGTTAATGAAGAAAATTCCATTGTAATCCAAGGTCAAAAGGCTGAAAACAGAGAAGATAGTGAGTGTGCTGAAAGTGACAGTTTTCCTCTATGTTATGATTCATTTCAAATGATGAGATATATACGTAAAATATATAAGAAAGCACAAAAACTTGACGATATGACCTTTTCATAAATCATACAACGAAAAGGGAAAACAATCATGCCATCAATCCCAACCAAAGGAAGAGGCAACAATTTTCCATAAGGGGTTAAATCACAAAGAAGAGGATGGGAGGGTTAACAACTAGAACATGCTCTGCCTTCCAATCCTTCTTTTGATGAGCAAGAAGATAATCAGCCTAGTGATGTACATGAAGAGAGTCATCCTAATTTTCCTTATGAAGAGTGCAATCACCTTGTTGAAGTTAATGTTAGTGTTGTTTTTAAAGAAGATTTCAGCATGCCCTTATATTATGAATGTGAGGGTGGCCACTTAGATGATGCACCTCAAGAAGAAGCATACTGCAATAATGGATTGGATCTCTAAGAAGAAGAGGAGGAATCCAAATGGGATACTTATTTATGTTTTCTAGATTCATAAATTACTTTCACTGATTCTATGGAAAAACACAATGATATTTTATTTGAAACACTTGTAAGGAATCAGGTTTTCAATTCTGAGATTTTAGATAAGGAAGTTGATGTCTCATTTGAAAATTGTCAGGAACATTCCTTGCATGTTTCTTTGGAAGAGCATATTGACATTGTACAAGTGGAGACACAGTTTGAGAATCCTTGTCATGATAGGTACATAACATAAAATTTTGCAGGTTATCATGATCTAGTGGAAGAATACATGGAGAATCTTTGTAGTGGTAATGGTTGGTTATGTCTCTGCATTAAAGATCAATTTCTTTGTCATAACATTTTTCCATTAAGTATTTCATCTCAGTGTTTGATCAATCATGAAGATAAAGTTGGTTTATGGGATCATTTGGTTGATTGGATTCATTGGCAGTTAGAAGTTACTTGGTTGGGCATTGATCTTTAGTGAGTAGAGTAGGTAGGTATGAATAAGCTTGACATGGCGATCATTTCTTTCCGTAATTTTTCAGTTTGTTTAGCATCAGTTTAGTTTTTTTTTTTAGAGCATGTTGAGGATTTCAAGAAATATTGGGAGCAACCCAATGGATTGGGCACTTGGTCTATGAGGTTCTTTGCTGCCTCACAGGGAGGATATCATCCCTAGTTGGAGCTAGTTGTTAGCACCATTTTTGGGCTAAATAGTTGACAAGGGATTTGGCCAGTAAATGGAGGAATAAAGTTTGGAAATTTTCTTATCATATGACCTCAATGAATGCTAAGGAGATTCTGCAGGTATTTTAAAGGAACATTTCTAAGTTGGAAATACAAAAAAATTGAAAAATTCAAGTTTTCAGCATTGCTAATGAATAAGAATGAAGAAATCTGCTCCAGGTTAAATGGTGACGGCAAATGAACATCCTGGATGTATAGCAGAAAAAATAAATAGCTACAAATCATTTCTGCCTAGGGAAAGTCTGGAGTGGAAAAACAGAAAGACAAGTTTCGGAGGTGAAAATTGGTAAACCTGACTTTCGCTTTCTGTAGCCCAATATCTGAAGGTTCGAAGAGCTTCCACACAAATACACGGTCCAGGGAAAAGAGACAAGCAAACTGGAAGAAATCTGAAAGCAGAAGATACAAATGTTTGGTCATAAAGAGTTAGAACTTCCACCTTCCGCTTTCCATAGTTCGAGATCCGATAGCTCAGAGCGCTTTCACCAAATATAAATGGCTCGAAAAAGAACAAGAGAGTGAAGATCGAAAATCAGAGATACCAAAAGATTTTATCGTGAAAAGTTGAATTCCTTCTTTCTGCGATCCACAAGATCCATGGTTGAGAGAGCTTCCTCACAGATCAACGGTGTAAAAATAAAAGGAAGGAAGCGGAAAGGTGGGAGTGGAAGAGGAGAAATATCGGTGAAGAAAGTTGGAGGATTCATGTTCCACTAAAGGCAGAAGCAGAAGGGCGGAAGCGGAAAGGAGAAGCAAAAAAGGTAAAATTTCGGGTTGCAAAATTGGAAAACCTAACTTTCGCTTTCCGCAGTTCGAGATCTGACGGTTCAGAGAGTTTCTGCACAGATCAATGGTGTGGAAAGAAAAGGGCAAAAAGGAAAATATTGAAAATAGAAAATATGACTTTTTGGTTATGAAAAGTTGGGATCCCTCTTTCCACTTTTCGAAGCTTGCATCTTTACCTCAGATTAACAACTCGGAGAATGTCTTCCTAAGATCAATGGTG
Organism: Pseudotsuga menziesii; assembly: GCA_001517045.1. Taxonomy (NCBI): domain Eukaryota; kingdom Viridiplantae; phylum Streptophyta; class Pinopsida; order Pinales; family Pinaceae; genus Pseudotsuga; species Pseudotsuga menziesii. Next base: position 32,586 of record LPNX010278510.1, on the reverse strand, counting down.
TGAAAAAGGGAAACATCTGCACGAGGTAAGAAGGTATCCCAATATGCAGAACTTTGTAGATCTCATAGCTTTTGATGGCCCAGATCAATGACACAAATAGTTCTAGAGTGGATGTGTATTTCATAGCCAGAACATGCATGGAAGATAAAATATTTTTGGGCTGTGAAATCTTGTAGACCCTGCATATTTGAATGGTGAAGATCATGGCAAAGATTTGATTTATGGTCTAGGTTTATTTCACAATGGAAACAAGAAATAAGTTTAACAAGATGAAGTATTGAGAAATCGGCTAAAGGCTACATTGGTGGACATCCAGAATGTCTTGTAGATCAAGATCTATGGCTGAGTTTTATTTCATAGGAGGAAGATGCAAGGTAGATTTGAAACTATTGCATATTGTCGAAGGTACTTTGAGCCATCGTTTTCACCCAGCAGGCGTGGTTTCCAAATGTCAAAATTTCATGTTTGATCCACCACGCCCATATCAACATACTTTCTTGATTTGTTTATGATCATGGTGAATCTTTCAGATCAGAATTTGATAGGATTTATTCTCGATTTTGTAACTGATTTTAGGTTTTCGAGGTTGGTCTCAAGAGGTCGTAGATTCTATAAATATACCCTCAATAGAGGACGATAGGGTTGGAACCTAGGATATTTTGTGTTATGCATTTTGAGATCTATCGTTAATAAAATTGCAGAGCCGAATGTTGTCCTATTGCTGCAAATGTTCTTGTGTATTTCATAGTTACAGTCTGAAATTTCCTTTCCTATGTGCATGTGTTTCCTATTAAACTTGCCATTATGTGTGCTTCATATCTGAAATAAGTGTGTAATAGTTCATAATTGATATTGTTATGCTATGGCTATTGTTTCATGTATTCACCAATCTTTCTTTCCAAAGTTGATGTAGAATTCATATTCTAGGTGCTCTATGTTGATGGATTGTTCTTGTTTTTTCTTTATCACTAGACAAACTTATTTTTTACTGTAACCGAATGCTACCTTTCCTTTGTATAATTTCACCTGCGAACAATTATGTGTTTCACAAGGATATTTGTGACTCCATAGCCCAATGTATGCTTTCCTTGTTTCAACCACCAATTCAATATGAAAATTTATTTCATTTTATATCTGGCCTTCTTAAAAATCAGTGACATATCCGACTCTATAGAAAGGAGGAATCCAACTTCCTTTCTTAAAATGGTTTTTTTGTTACCTTGGGATTTACCTTCTACAACCTTGGGTACATTCTGAGTGCTAACAATGGGCTAGGTATTTGGGATCCAGGAAACATGAATGTGGTATGTCGGGCCAAATTTTGGTGGAAATGGGTCACCCATAGTCTTGAACCATGGGAGAAGTTATGGAATTGTAAATATTTTCTAGGATGGGATAGAAGGGAACTCATTTTCTATGCAGAGGACATGCTGGGAACCCATATTTGGAAATCTGTGAATTTGAGGAGAAGCCTAGTTAAGGAGAACAACTTATGGGAAATAAAAAATGACAAATCAAAATTATTTTGAAAAGACTATTGGAAACAATTGTCGAAATTATTACAATCCTTGGATGCTCCTTCACTCCTTTAAGCTGGTGATGAGTAGAGTAAAATAAAGGTGAAGGGTTGTTAAGGGATGGTGGATGTGAACACTAAATTTAGAGTTGGGATCCTAAAGACTCAGAGGAGAGGATGGGGCCATAGGAGGAAGCTACTATTACATGGGAGATGCTTCAAGACAAGCATATTCAGATTCAACAAGGAGACAACAAGCTAATATGGGGTCTCAAACCCGAAGGAAAATTATCTATTAAGGAAGCTTTTGAGATTTGGACTGGGTTTAACTATCCTCTGCAAGAAGCAGTGTGGAAAAATTTGTGGACGGCCTAGTTATGTCCAAAAAGTCTCTACCTTCACTTGGCTTATTATTAAGCGACGAATTTTAATAAGAGACAATCTTTTGAAAAGGGGGTTAAAAGGACATTGCCAATGTTTTCTATGTGAAAATGTAGAAGAAACCCTTGATCATATCCTGGACATGTGCTCCTTTTCCACACAACTCTGGGATAGAGGGCCAACATCCTTCAGATGGTCCAACCGGAACAAGGGTCATCTTGACATGACTATCAACAATTGCTCGATTAACCGATTCCAGAACGCCATTGTTAACTGATTTTGGAAAATTTTCCTGGGTTTCTTGGTGTGGGAAATTTGGAGAGAACAAAATGTAAGGATGTTCAGCAGCAAATCCAACTCTAAGGAGAGGGTTTGGTCCATTATAGAGACAAGAATGTTGGAAACTATCCGTATGAACTCCTCGGAGGTGAAAGAGTAGAACGAACAGGGATCCGAATCATTTATCTTGCAAACTTGGGGTATTTAAGGTCCTTTGCATTGTCTCAGAACCTCATATCCCATGCATCATATTGTCTAAATTCTAAACCAATGGTTGGCTCCTTCATGTGGTTTTTTCAAGCTCAACTTGGATGGGGCGTCCAAACAAAATCCTGGGCCAATGGGGTTTGGTGGTATTGTCAAAGATAATATGGGCCACACATTGAGTATCTACATGATATACATAGGGTCTGAAGTAAATAATGTTGTAGAATTAGAAGGGTTGATCCATGGGTTTCTCATGGATCACAGATGAAACCGGATCCCTCTGGTCGTGGAGGGGGATTTGAAGGTGATTCTAGATATGGCAGTTTGAATTCAAAACAAAAATCCCTACTCAAATGTTTTCACAAACTAGAGGTTAGAGTATAGGTTTGAGCAGTTCACATGAATTCTTCAGGATGTTGGGGCACACACCTTCAACCACATCAATAGAAACAATAACAACGTGGTAGACTTACTGGAAAACAAGGGGATCCAGGTCCGCTAGACAATTTTGGGAGGCATATTGAGGTATTGAAATGATGAGACAATCATGGCGCAATGTAAATCCCAGCTAGATTAGGACATGTCTCATCGGGATGAGACTAACACATTTGGATAGCAGAGGGTCCAATAGTTGGCCACGCGGTCTGAGGAAAGGGCCGCCAATAAGATGTTACGACATGCAGGTAGATATGGTGGATGGTATATGGACATTAAAGGTTATAAATGTAAGTCAATACACATTAGTCCAGTCTAAAAGGGACATAGATGATTTGTTCAACACAGGAGGTGACAGATTAGGGGATCTATTGGGAAGAAGTATGAAAGGTACAATGGCCTATCTGGTTGACATCAACAAAGATACAAATATTATCATGGTTGGTAATGTCAACTTACTATTTATATTCCAAAAAGGTGTCCAACCTCTTCATCGTCGTGACTTTCCTCCTTGCATGTAGTCAGTGGTTATCCTTCTAAAGGGAAGTCACATTATCTGTGTTTTTTCTAGAATGGAGATGGGGAATGAGGCGGTGGGTGGTAATATGGCAAGGAGGAGGAGGGAATCCAAGGGGAAGCCCCCAAGTGAAAGGAACATCATCACCCATGCACAGAATCGCACTGCTTGGGAAGCTCGTTACTTCAAGTTGAGGCTTCCCCTCGACATTCAAAATGAGCTAGAAATGGTAGGGGTCAGATTATGGGAAGATCTCGATGATGAGAAATTGCAGAAAGAGAGAAAGGTTTTGGATGACTGGGTCATCAATCCTGGAAATAGTGTGGCATGTATTGGGATGTATGGACACATTGTGGCCCTATATTGGGTGATGGCGAATTTAATGGAACCAAGTTTTATGGGAGAGACAATAGAAGATGGAGAGTGACAAGGTTCTAGTCCAAAACTAAAAGGAGCATCACACAGACACTAATAAAATACACAAGATCAAGATTGATTCCATTGTGAAAGCGTGAGAGATTTGTGTTCCTCCACCCTCCACTTCCTTGGATGGTAGTTTGGAATTTGGCTCCCTCAGTCCTTTTCCTAGCTTTCTGGCCATGTTGCATGGTCTTTGAGTTCTCGAGTCAAATGTCAATGTTGTGTTTTTTACATAATACTCTTTGCATCTATGTGAGGGTTTGGGTTTTAATTCTGGAGTTAGATGGTTTTCGCAGGATAATATAGTCAAGTAGTATGGTTCTGCTATGTATGTTTTGTTGTTTTGGAAAAGATACAAGAGGGGTAACTATGGGGCATGTTTATGAAAGGTCATTGGGTTCTAGATGTATGTGGGTATTTTGGGTTCAAGCTATACTCGCTATGGACATACTAGATGTCAATGAGGACTTGTAATTTTGTTTTTGTTCATATAATATTATGCTTACTTACAAAATAAAGAACAATTCGTTCTCTACAATGCTTTAGGTACTCAACACTTACTATGTCAACATATGCATTATATTTGGGTAAAAAATAACATCTCAATGTTTAAAAAAGTCGGATTTAACATATTTATACAAAAAAAATCCACAAATAAAATCTAGTATATTTTAAAGGTTAACTCTATTTTCTACATTTTATCTTGTTACATCATATTAAAATTCATTATAAAACCACCTCAAATCTTTACTCCAAATATTCAATTCAACATATTGTTGTTTTCCATATCTGTATAGAGACCATTCTATCATTTTCTTTTTAGAAATTTTGATAATGAAAGTATTTTTAAATGAGATAACATTGTCGAAAACAACGTTACTATGGATCAATTATAAATTATTATTTTTTCTTTAAACTTTGACCTAGAAGAAATAAGTTTATCCATCCTTTCTCAAAATGGTTTCCATTGGCGACCTCTTGCTTTGTTATGAAACAAGAGAGGCTATGAAGTAGCAAGTCCCTGCCAAGGTGTAAGAAAGATGAGCTTAAAACGTTAATAGTAAAAGAACTATGGACAAGTATTGCCAACCAATTGATTCAATGTTGCACCAATGAAAGTAGATAATACCAAGGAAGTCTATCCTAACAAGTCTTGCTGCAAAGATCCATGTAGAGGATATCTTACTATGGTGGCAGCTGGAGCAGGAAGATACATGTCGATTAATATACTGTCATTTGGAGCCAAACATGTCAGTGGCAACTCGAGCAGGAAGATATTTGTCTATTAATATAGTGACAGTTGGAGCCAAACTTGTCAGCAAGTTAGGGAAATTGACATAGAACTATGTGGTTCACAAACATTAAATGTTTGTGCATTAATGTTAGTTCGAGCTTAACATTAGTTTTAGTTTAGTATTTCCTTAATGTATATTTTTCTTCGACCTTAGATAAGATAAGATTTTTTCACAAATAAAGTAAAGTTGCCTCAAGTTGAGGCCATATAAGAAGTCAATATTTTTTATTGGTAAAACTGAACACCAACGTGCATCCACATGAAACTTAGTGCTGATCCACATAAAACATAGATTAAAACTTCTAGCATAATTGATAAAAAAATGTATTGGTTTTAGTGTAGACTAATGAAAACGACATCAAGTCGATTCATAGAATCCCTGCTAGAGTTGGCTAAAGTCTCGACCATTTGCACCTTTCACAGTATGTTTGGCCGGATTCACAGTATGAGATTTTCAGTGTTGAAATTGCAATTTTTATCGCATAAATGGATTCAGGACCCCGATTACCCTTGGGGCACCCACATTATGCAATTCCAATCACTAAAAACTACCATTTGAACAATTTCAACTAAATTTTGACTAAAAAACTCACCAAATTTCAGATTCAAAATGATCCAGAATTTAGCTTCACTATCCTTGCTAGCGGATGGCAGAGACTAATAAACTGAGAATACCCATAACATTTAATAAAGTATTCCTCGGATTCCATTCGCTTGTGTCATGCGTTTCGAGTGGACATACGTAACAATATATTCTAGATTGTACATTTTCGTTTATTTAACTCATGACTCTTTTTATATGCGTGGATTCAATTTAATTTTAATGGTCAAAAGAGTCTTATTTTAAGAAAATAAAAGCATTTATCGATTTTATTTATTATTTATGTAAACATATTTTTATAATGTTAATCAACTTTACTTGGATGCGTTTACGGGTTCTTAAAAAATCTAATAAAACCAACATTTTCAAAAGGTTAATAAAATCCACACAAAAGTCGCGATTCATGTTTATGATAATAATGAAAAATCATTTTAAAATGTTAATTGACTTTGATTTCCTTTTACTCCTTTAAAATCGGCCAGATATGTTTTTCAAAGAAAACGTTTTAAAAATATTAATAGATTTCTGTTGGGAAATGGAAATGCTTTTATTCCTTAAAAACAGGAAGACCATTTTTAATATTTTTTGGATATTTTGAAGTGGGATATTTGTAGTGAGATATTTTATGTGTAAATAAGTGAGTCATCTAGTGTACTTTATGTCTTTGGAAATAAATATTATTATTTATTATTTTGGAATTAAATTAAATTATTAAGTTTTTTATAAATAATTATGTTTATAGGTATTTAGATATTATTTCATATTTTAGACTTGTTTGAGTCTATTAATAAGATTAATTTAAGTATAACAAGTGTACAACAGAAATTCATTTCATGGTTGTAGTTAGAGGGTAGTTAAAGAAACATGTGATAATTTGTTTTGTTTATTTATTAAATAGTATTTGTTTTGTGCTTATATTAACTCTAATAGACATAAAATTAAATATTCTAGCCTTTGTTAAATAACTATCTTCCCAAAACTAAGTGGTTAGTTGTGTCTATCCACTCATCTACCACTTGTGATTATCGACAATCACCAACCACTTTACTTGTGGTTGTGCTAATATATTTATTAAAATATAACTGTTAAAGTCTATAAAAGTAATATTTGTATTGATATCTTGATTTTCACATTAAGATCATTAAACCTTCTATATTTAAAAAAGATTTTCAAACTCCCTTATTATATACCTTTAAAATATTATTAATAAAATTAAAAACAAGGCTCCCTATACTCCCTCCTTATATACTCATAAGCCACCATTTATAAAATTAAAAACAAATGGCTATTGATTTTTTCCATGCATATATTCAATTTTACATTTTAATGGACTTATTCAATATTACTATACATACATATATTCAATTTTATTTTACATTTTAATTGACTTATTCAATATTCCATTTATACTTATTCAATATTCCATTTATACTTATACAATATTACTATATGCCATTTATACTTATACTCCCTCTTTATATACGGTTAAGCACTATTTATAAAATTAAAAACAAATGACAATTGATTTTTACAAATGCATTTATTCAATTTTACATTTTAATTGACTTATTCAATCTTACCATATACCATTTATAATTATTCTTATATTTGTGTTACTTAATATTTTATTTCCTTAATATTTAATATACATGTTTTTACTTAATAAATAGTTTAAGTAGGATATTTTGTGGTGGACAATTTCATTATTTGAATAAGAGAAATGATAGCTATACATGTTTTTCCTTCTAAAATTATTTTAAGAGAGATTTTTTATATTGAAAGACATTTTATTTCAATCAACATTTTAAGTTAAATGCAATTATTTAAAAAATAAAAACATTTTGTATTCTAAAACATTTTATTTTAATTAATACATTTTAAGTTATATACAATTATTTAAAAAATAAAATTAAACTTGAAAAAAATTAACAAAATATATACTTCACAATATTTAATTTTTTTTCATTTTCCAACTTTCTTCAATTTTATCTCAAATTATTATTGAAATCTTCCAATCTTATCACAAATTATTGTAAAAATAGTTGTTTACATATATTTCTAATTTAAACTTAATTTCAATTTTTTTTATGAGTAAGAAGGATCCTTCAATTACTTAAATTTGTAAAAAATGTTACATATCCGACTCTCTCCAAAACATGGAGTGGGACTATAGACATGCGACCAAAAAATGATAATAGGGTTTCAGTTGCACACCCACTACCCAACCATTATACATTAGCAACTTTTATAGCTTGAAAACATAAAGGGAAGAAAGGACCATGAAGTAGAGCATAAACAAGCAAAACATGGAGTAAGCAGAGATGATCAATTAATCTTTCCTTTTGGACTCAACCTATTCATCATTTGATTTGTTGGTTCCTTTCTCCTTCGATTCGCAGTCTTGATTCTTGGCTACCTGTTGTCACTAAAAGGGAAAATAAGAAAGAAGGATAACATTCGTCGTGTGGAAAATATTATGGTCAGCGTCTTCCTTGAACATGTTGATTGTAAGTTTTACCATGTCTCTGAAACTTTCTCTTTCCTGCATGGCTCTGGAGAGCATGAATTGCAGTCTCCAGTAGTTAGATATAACAACATTCAGCCAGACTAGCTAGAGTTGAAATCCCGCAAACAATACATTCTCCATAGCAGTTATGGTCTTGCTGATGCGAATTAGGGTCTCGCAGAAGAGGGATTCCCAGTCTATGTCGCTAGTTGCATTCCCTTGCGAAGTCATGGTGAAGATCTTGAATAGAATCAATCTCATAATGTGAATACACAAAGTGGAGAAATGCCAGAACAAGGAATTCATAGGATAGGAGAAATACTACAATGTTGATTTTGGAAAGTGAATCCGTGAAAAGGAGAAATATCTCAACATGGCGTTCACAGGTGAGGAGAGTAAACTTGGTTGACTGACGTTTGCAGACAGAGCTGGTCGAATAATTTTTCTATCAAACACCAGCGAGGGGATGCATTCACCAAGATTGAAGATCGTCCCGATATACTTCTCTACGTGTGCATGGACATCCCTTGAGAACCAGGTCCAGGAAGGCCGAAGCATAGCTGAGTAGTTGTGATGGGCCTTCACTTACTGAAGCCATGTGTTGCATGGCATGGTGAAGTGGTTTAACATTTCCTTGGAAAAATGGATAGCAGAGTACATGCGTGAGGTTTCCATCAATGTAATGTCCCCAAAATTTGAATTTTTTTATTTATTAAGCTAGTCAAATATTACCTGAACTGGACATTATCTTAACTTATGAGGAATGTCTTGTACACTGTTTCACTACACTGTATTGTCGTAACTTGTTCTTACTGCAGGCTCTCATCATGAAGCATAAATATTTAGTTGAAAATCCACCCAATATGCGGCGGAATTTTAGTAATATTTTTAGCAGCAATACTGGCAGAGTCACAATAGAAATCGCAAAAAAATGGCGGAGTTGTAGCGGAAAAATGGCGAAATTAGTGAAAAAATATCGGAGTTGCAGTGTAAAATGGCCAATTTTAATGGAAAAAGTAGAGGATTTGTAGCGGAAAATGACCAATTTTAGTGGAAAAAGTAGCGGAGTTGCAGTAGAAAATGGAGAATTTTAGTGGAAAAAGTAGCGGAGTTAAAACAAAAAATGATCAATTTTAGTGAAAAAAGTAGTAGAGTTGCAGCGAAAAATGGCTAAATCTGGTGAAAAAAGTAGCGGAGTTGTAGTAAAAAATGGCCAAATCAGATGAAAAAATAGTGGAGTTGCAGCGAAAAAAGGGGAAAATAGCAGAGTTGTAGGAAAATTACTATAGATAAAGAATAAGCAGTCAATGAAGTCTCCGTCGAAAAAAATTTGACAGAACTTGATAAAAGCATGGGAAAATGACGAACTTTTTCCACAAAGGTCTGCAATCTTGTTCACTTTTTCTTTGAAGGAGTAATATCAATTAAGAAGGATCGTTCAGAATTCTAGAATCGCTTGGCCCGTTGCGACTATTTCTACTGTGTGAACCCTCGCATGAATTCATGTTTGCAGTTCTAAAAAAAAAACAACACAACAATCATAGCTTAAAAAAATAAAAGGAAATCAAACAATTTATTTATATACAATTTCTGTGTGGAATTTGCAGAAGATTTTTAAAAAATTCACAAACAGGGGAAAAAACATGCTCCTTTACCAATTGACAATCTGTATTAGCTACAGCCTGAGAGATAAATGCATCCTTTGAGATAGGTTTATGATACAACCATAATCGATGACCATTTGCAAATAGAGGTGTCTGATTTTCATCAATAGTGGTTAAACGAATGGTTCAATTGTCAAATACCTTATCTATTCTGTAGGGTACCATCCATCTTGTGCATAACTTTCCTTTAAAATATATTTGTATCGTGAATAATACAACAAATCCCAATCTCCTTCGCAAAATACCTTCTTCTTTATAAATCTATCATGTCATTTGGAGCGTTGTTGTTGAATTAATGCTGTGTGTTGTATAGCAGCAGTGCGCTTCTCATCTAGTTTATTTAGTTGATTGAACCTGTTATTCTGAGCCTCCATTAAGTCCAGGTTTTCCTCTACAGAAGTTGTCAAGGTTTTTATTTCTAACTCAATAAGTAAAAAAGCATGCTTTTCGTAGACCAGTTTATATGGGCAGAAACCTGTAGTTTTGCACCATGTGGTATGATAGGCCCATAATGCTTCTGGAAGCCTTTTAGCCAAATCCCTATGGTGACTCTTCACTATTTTTGTAAGGATTGACTCTAATACCTTGTTCATGCTTTCCACCTATCCAATTGCTTGTGGATGATATGGTGAGGTTACTTGATGTTGAATATGGTACTTCTGAAATAAGGCCTCCATTTAATGGGACACAAACTACGGTCCCCCATCAGTTATGATCTCTCTGGGTACTCCAAAGCGGGTGAATATCTCTGCATATAAAAAGTCTATTACAGATTAATCATTGGATTTTTACAAAGCCACATCTTCCACCCACTTAGTTTTATAATCAGTGCAAACGAAAATGTAAACCTTCTGTCTTGATGGAGGGTTGATAGGCCCTATAAAGTCCAGAGCCCATCTATCAAAGGGTTCAACCACTAACTATGGTTGAAGTGAAATTTCATCCAATTTGTTCAGCTGGCCCATTCTATGGAAGTTGCCACAGGATCGAGCATACTTCTTCGCATATTGAAACATATTTGGCCAAAAATACCCCATCCTTAATGCTTTATGGCCAGTTCTTTTATCCACAAAATTCCTCCCACAGGACTCATCATGGAATTCCTTCAAAATGTTGTGGATCTCATCATCCCTCACACAATGCCTTATTTCCAAATCAGACCCTGTATAGAAGAGGTGGCCTCCGATCCAGCAGTATCTTGCACTCTGTTGTATGCTCCTTCCCTCTTCTAGTTTGGATAAGTGTGTTGGAAGTATACCTGCATCCAAGTAATTAGCAATGTTAGCGTACCATGGGGAATAAGTTGAGACTGTAAATAAGTGTTCATTGGGAAAGGATTCTTTGACTAGTGAATCATCATCATTATTAATCAATCGAGAAAGGAAATATGCAACCACATTCTCCTTCCTTGGTCTGTCAACAATGGTTATACCAAATCCCTGAAGTAACATCAACCACCTAATCACTCTGTCATTAGTAATAGGTTTATTCATTAAATATCTAATAGATGAGTGTTCAATATGTACAAAAGTAGAATATCCAGTAGTATAATTCCTAAATTTATTAATGGCATAAACAATGGCAATTAACTCTTTTTCTATTGCCATATAGTTCAGTTCAGCATGAGCTAAATTATTACTAACATAGTATATAGAATACGAGTTGTGAGCTTCTTTCTGTCCCAAAACTGCTCCAATGGTTGTATCTGAAGCATCAGAAGAGATATGAAAAGGCAAGGCCCAATTAGGCCCTCTCAAGATAGGTGTTTTAGATAGCCTTTTATTCAGTTCTACAAATGTTTCCTGGCATGCATCTGTCCAAACAAATTGTGCATCTTTCATCAGTAAAGTAAGTAAAGGGGATTTCAATTTGGAATTTTTTTCTATAAATCGCCTATAATAGACAGCATGACCAAGAAAACTTCATACCTCTTTCTACAACCCAGAAGTAGGAATATTGGAATTAGCTTTATCTTAGTAAGATCTACCTAGATTCTTGCAGCAGAGATAAAATGTCCAATAACTATACCTTCACTCATAATCATATGACACTTTTCAGTGATCAGGGATAGGTGGGTATGTTTATAGCATTCTAGAAATTTTTCCAAGTTCTTTATAGCTTCATCAAAACTGTTACCATATGGAGTGAAATCAACCATAAAAAATTCCATGCAATCATTTACCATCTCAAAGAAAATATCGATTACAGCTTGTTGAAATGTAGCTAGTGCATTACACAACCCAAAAGGAAGCAAACTATATTCAACGGTTCTCCAAGGACAAGTGAATGTGGTTTTGTCTTGGTCTTTAGGGGAAATATGGATCTAGTTATATCCACTAAAACCATCCAGGAAAGAAAGAACATTTTTCCATACAAGGTGTCTAAAACTTGATCGGTAAAAGGTAAAGGGAAGTGGTATTTCTGTGTTTCTTTATTCAGTTCTATGTAATCAACATAGATTCACCATTTCACATTTTTATTGGGTACGATCACTAGTGGGAAAACCCATTCCCTGTCTGAAATGAGATAAATAAAAACAGTCTCTAAAAGTTTCTGGATTTATTCCTTCACAATGTCTCTCAAGTTCGGGTTCATTCTAGGTTGAGGTTGGCGTATAGGATTTGAATCATTCTTGATATAAATATGGTGAGTACAAATTCATGAGTGGATACCCATCATATATGTATATTCCCAAGAAAATGTCACCTTGTTCCATTTCATCAATGTAACAAGATGTTCCAGTTCATTGGTTTTGAGATTATGACTAATGTTCAATGTTTTCCCTGGTTCGATTTCTATTGGAACACTCTTTGAGTTATCAATTACTCGGATTATTTCAGTGTTACTAACTAAGGTTTCTTCTATAAGTTCTTCTTGTTCTTGTTCTTTTAAGGTGATGTTCAGGATTTGATATGCTTCTCTAGTGACAGACGTAGGCTCTCTACTAAAATTATAGATGGTGTCATCTTTAGTTTTTGTTTTGAAGGTCAAGGATCTCCCAATTTTCAATAATGGTTTAATATCTTCCTCTTTCTCCAAATCCATCCATAATGGAATTTCAGCATTTGATATAGGTCTCGCTGGAGGATATGAGGTTAAGTTTTTTATAGCAATTCCATCAGAAATCATCATGGACCCTGATCCATAGCTAATGTATGCATCTGTTGTAGCTAGCCATGGTCTTCCTAATATTAATGGGTGTCCCCCCTTCTGTGACTTTGGTTGTTAAACAACAAAGTCTACAAGATACTCCCATGATTCAATGGAGACTACTAGGTGATCCAGGATTCCTTCCAGTTTGATAGTGGATCTATTAGCCATTTTCGAGTATGGTTGGGGTAGGCCTGAGATCAGCGTGTCTCGATTTCATTACAATATCAATGGTCATAACGTTTATTGAAGCTCTTAAATCAACCAAAATGTTAAGGATTTGGGTCTTCCCAATATATATTGTAACAGTGGGGTTACCTGGGTCATCATATTTAACCAGTGGAGCTCTCCCCGTCATAAGTTTAGATAACCTCCCCACTGCATGCACTGTAGGAGGATCCTTACGATTTCTTCCTAGTTTTTTAGAACCAGGTCTCTAACAATATTGGCATAGATAGGTACATCATGTAGGGCTTGTAATAGTGGAATGTTTACATAAATATTTTTCAACTCTCCTAAAAGGTTGAAACTAGGTTGTTCCACTGACTTATGTAAGGTTTATCGTTCAGGATATGGTGGTTCCCTAAAAAAATATGTAGGTTGAGTCTTAGTATGTGTCTCTGCAAGTGTCTCACCTGATGTTTCATCATGTATTTCAATCGGTATTTCAATTGGTGTTTTAGAATCCTCAATAATGGGGATTGTTGAACTGAATGAATTTTCAAAGCGTGAATTCATTCCTTCTTGGGTCATAGAGGATGGAACATTCTCAATGATGATTGGTTCAACTACCATCCCTGATCTTAAATGTAAACCATTGCAAGAGAGAGGGGAAATGGAATAAGTTGGCATACTGGAGATTTCTCATTGTTGCACTACATTATTATTAGGATTGGGGTTAGGTTAAGCTGGCAGTTGAGGATGGAGTGGTGCATCTATTGGTGTAGCATTATTTGGGAGTTGCATATGTGGTTGTTGATACTACAGATAGGATGGTTGATTATGGGGAAATTGGTTCCCTGGATATGGGCTTCTCCATCCCGGAGACAAAGGGGCTTGTTGGTTTGGATGTGGTTCCCATGAATTCTAAGGGTTTGGATATTGCAATGCAGGTTGCAAAGGTTGGTTCCCCTGTGTATTAGGATATTATTATTATGGAGGAAATTTATTATTAACATTATTCCAAGAATTGAAATCTGTAGGCTTAGAATTTATACCTGGAATCTGAGGTTGCCATGACTTCTTCTGTGAGATGAAGCAAGCCTTCTCTGAGTCCGCGAGGGATGCTTGAAATATTTTCTTGGCCTTTGGAAGTGAAGGGAAATCCTTAGTGTCATGTTCCAATTCATACATAGCACACAACTCCACCTTATCAAGAAGGAATTTTCTCAGCGGGTGCTTATTCCTGCACTTATGTAAAAATACCCTAAGTACCAGATCTTCACCCACTTGTTTCTATTTTTCTCTCATGGAATCCAGCTGCAAATAAATGGAACTCATCATGTCAATTTTAAAATTCTTGAGAAGGTTTCCCATCTCTACCCGAGTAGCCCCTCCACTAGCTGAATTTTATGCTCATGAGAAGACATCTCGATCCGTAGTAGTGGTTCTGGAAGACCCTCTAGAGTATCTTCGACATAAGTCCAAAATATGATAAAAAGTTTCTTTTGAGGTGTCCCCCTTCCCTAACGGATTAAGCATGTCAAGGTAGTCTTCTCTTATTCCACGCAGAAAAATTATCTTGAGGACATCCCTTCCAGTAGTGGTATAACCCGATCTTTGCACATTATACAGAAGCCTTTCCACAAAATCCTTAAAAATTTTGTCGTCTTTCTACACCATCTTAAATATTTCTTCTCTCTTATCCTTCATTCTATAATATTCTTGGTATTTCACAAGAAATACATGTTTCATATGGTCCCACGTCGTAACAATCTCACCACCCAAACTCATAAACCAACGTAAGGAATTATCTTTTAAGGTGGCATGAAGTAACCTCAATTTCTACTTAGTGGATATATATTCATAACTTCGACATAGAATGTCGAACTTGAAGACGAATTAATCTAGATCCTCTGTGACTTTCCCATGAAAGTGTGGTAATACTGAAGGTGAAATATATTTCATTAGGGCCTATCCATATGTTTGTTGAATAGGGAATTGAAGTGTAGCAACTGTCTCCTCATGATGAAGATCATCATTATCATTATTATTGTCCCCTACTTCTTCTTCATGATTGTCATGATGACACTCGTTATTCATGATTATCTCTTCCTCTTTATTTTCTTGCTTCTTATGGTATTCAAACATCTGTTGAAACTGAAACCACTCTTCTTTGGTAAATTCATCATCGTTGATTGGATAGACCTCCTCTGGTCCACCTACTCCCATATAAATTCCCCTATCTCCTGGAGTTTCCTCCACAGGGCCACCAGACGGT
This sequence comes from Pseudotsuga menziesii, assembly GCA_001517045.1. Classification (NCBI taxonomy): domain Eukaryota; kingdom Viridiplantae; phylum Streptophyta; class Pinopsida; order Pinales; family Pinaceae; genus Pseudotsuga; species Pseudotsuga menziesii. The sequence continues at coordinate 17,176 of LPNX010278510.1, read as the reverse complement.
GTCGCGGCTCCTACTAATCTCTCCATAGTTGACATTGATGTCTCCAACCTAGGAGGAATAGGGCTTCTTTTTATAGATGATGGTCCTCGAGATAGAGCTCTAGCAGAAGAATCAACACTGGCAATTAATTCATCAATGAATGGATTTTTTCCTAGTCCTGGGCTATACCCACGACCTCTTCCACCTGTCAAATTAGTGATTTGGGGGATTCTGGGAATTTCTCGTTGATTTATTTGCGTATTCATGCAATCTTATTTAATCATACCTAATCTTCGAGGTAGGAACCTGTTCGGTCCGTTGAAGGATGTGCAGTTCTTCACTACGTCTTATCGCCCCTGCACCCCAAAAATAAAAATTGCTAAAAGAAATTGAACCAATCAACTACCAACTATGTCTATCAATTACCTTCCCCGATAATGGTGCAAAAATGTTGGTCACTCTATATACTCATTAATTTTCATAACAAGCAGAGTGCTCAATATAAATTTTCAACCTAGGGATGTCTGTTATTTCAAAAGTAACTAGCAAAATATATGCATAAACATTTTCAGTAGTTGATAAATAAAATACAAATCATTCACTCCTACTCACTATTCAACCAACTCATCTTCGTCTAGAAAACCAAATTAAATCATTAATCTAGGAACTGTAAAGGACTTCTAATTCCTACAATATCAATCATAGGGTTTATAATCTAAGAATGAATCAACCTAGAATTACTTTTGTAGAAAGTTAAATCCTATTTTACTAAATCAGAAAAATCACAAACCATCAATTAAAATAACTAATTCATTAAAGCAATGATCTATCTAATTCAGCAAACCCAAATAAAGATAAATGATAATACGACACAAGAGCCGAGTATGTATGTAATAGCTATACTAATTAACACACTTTGAATAAGGGAAAGGATTATCCTACATAGTTGACTATCACACCACACCGTTACAACAAGCGAAAGGAAAATATAATAATGCAATTGTTAATGACTGTTATTGCAGCTACCTATGAATGCATCACACTGAAATCGCACACTCAACATAAATAACTAAACTAAAACATCTACTACTACCAGCAACTCTATAAGAAGGTGGGCCCTAACCTTTGAACATAGATGCTTTTGAAAGCTTAACAAAATCTACAAGAAAATAGTATTGAGAATTGCTTATTTGTTTATTAGAATGATTTAATTATAGTTACAGTGTCCTCTATTATATCTCTTTCAAAATGCCAACCCCAGGCTCCAATTAGCTTTCCATACTTATACAAAGAATGAAACAGTTCAATTACATCAATATCGGGCATCCATGAAGATCTACAATCTTCAAGCTACTGAATTAAACAAGAACTGTTATAGCTATTATTACATTGCATAAGATTAGTTTGCAACAATGAATGAGCTTTAAATTTGAGCTGTTATAGGTCGAACCATGTTCCAGCTAACGACGATAGATACTTGGGCAGTTTTAGATAGATGCGTGGAAGGACATCCTAGCTTCTCTACATCAACAACTTGGACTGAATAATCAAATGACAACTAATGCTAGGCACTATCCATCTCCAAATGCAGCGAGTTGTTACACTTGGGACACCTAGAGATTTTAAACCTTTCTTATGAACCAATGACCAATGAGCGCAGATCAAAGATAAAGTTCATAATTGTGAATAAAATCAATAATTAATGAAATACGTAGTAATGATTTATACCTGAGGAATTCATGTTTTTTTCTTTCTTTTAAAGGATAAATATTTAGTTGTAACTTAGGAGACAAAAACAGGAAAAAGGGCTAAACAAAGTAAGTAAAAAAGGGTAATTTCATATCCCAATACCAACAAGATCAACAATTAAGACAATATTTCCTTTCAGAATTACGGGATCAATTCTAAGGATGATCAATCCCAAAATCAACATCTTGAACAATCCTTCATTTCGTAATTGCGGGATCAAGTCCAACAATATCAACATTTAATACAATCCTTCCTTTCAGAATTATGAGATCAATTCTAAGGATGATCAATCCCAACTGAGTTACCTGTTGTGATTAGGATTCCATAGTATCAATACTACTCCCCCTTTCGAGGGAAGTCCTTACAGAAAACATCAATATTGTCTTGTAAGTGTTCAAACTTTACACGAGATAGAGGCTTAGTCAACACATATGCAACTGGCTCACATGTGCTCACATACTTTAGCTTTAAACCTCCCTTATACACCATGTCACAAATGTAGAAGTACTGAATTTCTACATGCTCCCTCTTATCATGGAAAACATGGTTCTCTATCATCCTCATGCATTTTTGGTTATCACATAGAATCACGGTAGAATCCATCTCTAGATCGAATAGATCTGGTAACAACGTCTGAAGCCATATGTCTTCACAACTGGTGGTGTAAGATGCAATATATTTCACTTCTCTAGTGCTGAGAGAAATACTGTATTACTTTCTTCTTAGCCATGGGATCATGGATGAACCCAGACTAAAACATCCTCCTGAAGTGCTCTTTTTATATAAAACAATTCTTGCCCAATATTAATATGTATAACCATACAGTATGACATCATGATCTCTAGTCTAACTGAGACCATAGTTTATCATACCTTTTAGGTACCTCATCACATGTTTTTCACCTACCAAGTAAAATGTATGGGTTCAACTAGATACTGACTCAAGGTTTTCACAACAAAGCATATATATGTCTTTGTATTCATGAGATACATCAATGAACCAATGATCTATATGTATAGTGTCACATCCATTAATTCTGACGAAGCATCATCCAACAGCTTCAAGTTTGTATCCATGGTTATGGCCATGGATTTACATTCCAACATGTCAAACCTTTTTAGTATTTCTGTTGCATACTTCCTTTAGTTAAGGGAAATTCCTTCTAGGCTCTTCCATACTTCAAGACCTAGAAAATAATGTATCAAGACAAGGTCTGTCATCTCGAGTTCTGCAGCAAGATTCTTCTTACACTCTGATATTTTCTTCTCATTACCTATTAGGAATAAGTCATCCACATACAACAATAATAGGGCAGGTTCATCATACATAACCCTAAATTAATGTTTATGATCAACCTTACTTTTGGTAAAGGCCAAGCTCATCAAAAACTATCAACTCTTCCATACCAAGCTCCTAGAGCTTTCTTCAATCAATACAAATATTGTATTTACATATATGTGTCTTCTGTATTTGACTTCAAAACCTTGTGGTTGTTCTATGTGCACTTCTTCTTCAATAACACCATTTAGGAAGGTCGTTTTCACATCCATCTAGTGTAACTTCCATTCTATCTTTGCTGCTAGTGCCATGATAGTTCTGATAGAAGTGTACCTTGCTATAGGAGAAAATGTCTCTTCATAATCGATTCCTTCCTTTTGAGAGAATCCATGAGACACAAATATGGCTTTGTACTACTCAATACTTCCTTTGGTTGTATGGTTTATCTTGTAGATCCATTTGGAATATACCACACTTTTTCCTTCTGGCTTGGGAACTATTTCACATACATCATTTTTCACTATGTATTGGCATTCTTTCATTATAGCTTCTACTCATTATTTATTTTGAACAACTATTTTAAAACAAGTAGGTTCTTTATCTACAAGATCACACATCAAAGCCATACAACTACGAAATGGATTTGGCTTCTTGCTCTGCCTTGTGGATCCTTCTAGAGCACCATACCTTTCTTCTTCTTGAATAATCTCACAGACCCAAGATGGCTCTCTTTTGGGAGATATTCATGTGGGGAGGTTCTTGGGGATCCAACATGTCATGTTATTTTGGAATCTCATCAACAAGAAATGGTACAACTTCCTTTCATCATTTCTATAGCTCTGGGATCTACAACTTTCTTGACTCATGTCTTGATCCAAGGTTGCATCCTTTATGATCAATATTTAGGTTTGGTATACCTATGACTATCTTGCTCATGTGTGGTTAGTTTTTTATAGTTTTATGTGAGAAATCCTTCTATGATAATGTAGAATCAAGGATCAAGGATTCTTCTAAGTGACCTATTAGTTCATTAAGGCCACCCTCTAGTGGAAGATACATTTTCTAGAGAACATATTCTTCAACTTCTACTTTTTCTAACTTCCTGGGAGGTTATTTTTCTTCTTCTTCTTCTCCTAAGTTAGCATGATGTCTTTTGTTATTATTCCTCTTAAATTCTTCTTTCCTTGTTGGACAATTTCTTGCAATGTATCCTATCTTATCACAATGGTAACATTGATAAGAAGAGAAATATTTCTTCTTGTAATCTCCCTTTTTATTCTTTTGAAAATTCTTAGGAGGATAAGACCCCTTATGAGTTTCCTTCTTGAAATGATTCTTTCCTTATATTCTTTTGGTATGAGTAGTTAGAGCATGGTCATCTTCTCTAAGTAGTGCTTCTTGGTTAGCTACTTTATCTTCTTCTTGAACACATTCTTCCCATAGGATATCAAACTTTAGGCTTTCCTTCCTTGCAAATATTGTCTGGATGAAGGAGTCCCATGGTCTAGTAAGACCAATTAGAGTGATCATTACTAGTTCAATTTCATCAATCTTGTATTCAATTTCTTCTAGTTGTTCTTTCAATTGAGAGACCCTTGTGAAGTATTCATGGACAGATTCACCCTTGCTCATGTTTGTACTTTTGAGTTGGGCTCTCAAGTTCATATTTAGGTTGATGTTTCTTCCTTCATACATTATTGATATGCCATCAAACATATACTTAGGTGCATCCTTAGAGGATACTTGAGGATTTAAGTGATCCTTGATTGAATAAGATATGATCCTCTTGGCTCTAATAATATATTTCTTGTACTTTTATTTTAATTCATCTTCTTCAGGATTCGGCACAACTCCCTTCATAAAATTTGCAAGATCATTCTCTTCTAGAATGAGTCCTATTCTGTATTTCCAAGCACATAAGTTTTCTATTCCTTCCAACTTGTCACCAAACTTAGTGCTTGGAGACATCTTGTCCCAGAGATCAGAAAATGACAAAACTTAAAAATTTCTCAGAAATGAAAACTATACTGACCAAAATGTGTTCTTGAATGAGACGAGTATGATGGTATAGTCAATTTGTGAAGAATCCAAATTCTAACCTTTGAAACTCGATTTGCAAGATCCTGGAATGTAGTTTTGGGATCTGTTTTTGGTTTTTTGGTTTCAATCCAAAATAGGGCTTAACTTTATGGAGGGTCTGCCCACTGGAAAAATTTGATATTGGTGCCAAAATATGCACCTAGAAGTGGCGCACTTTCCTTTGTCACTTGCACTCAAAAATTCCACTTTATCAAAAAACCCTAATTTCCTTGTCGGACAAGGAGAGAGAGATTTACCTCATGAAAGTTGCTCTTTTCAGGATAGCTCTAATACCATTTTAAGTTTTCTATGTTTACATAGATTAAGTCCTAAGTTGATTAGAATTCAATACATTTTCATAATAACAGCATAAAGAGGATCACTGAAAGAAACACAATCACGTGACAATGACAAGGTACAAAGCAATTTACCCTAGGAAACCCTAAAGGGAAAACTCAACAAAACTTCCTCAAAATAGATTACCAATATTCAATGACCAAAGAACAAGGTCGCATCAAGTTAGAGACCAAACCCCAAGCATAAGAGCCAAAACACCAAAGAAATTGGACATCCTCCTTCTCTGATTCTCTTTCTTTCTCTCTCTTATGCAATATAAGTGTGTGTGAGTGTGTACAAATTAGGGAGGGTGCCTCCATATTTCTACTAAACTTCCCAATTGACTTTTATCCTAACTATTCCGACCTAGCTAACTGACACGGTCGACCTACCTAGGTAGACTTCACAATAATAATTATATTCTTCTTTTATTGGTGCTATTGACTTTTACATGACCTTTTTCATTAGTAACATATCCCGAAGGAGGAATAATAATAATGTGAATTACAAGTAGAATGTTTTTTGAAGTTACATTATTTCAACACTGAAAATGGTCGACAAGTGGTCGACTTCAATTCACAATGGTTGAAAAGAAGTTGACTATTGATTTATAGAGACTCGGTCATAGTACAATAGGTCGACACCAACCGTCGACACTTTCAACTAAATATGGTGACAACCGACTTTCTATCATTTTCCTTTGTTATTAATGAACTTCTTTGACATCAATGACAATCATGCCCACCAATATATATATATATATATATATATATATATATATATATATCATGTTCAAAAATGGTCCTTAAACAGAGCTTATAGAAATATAGAGTATTCTTGTTGCGGATCTAGCATTCTCTCTCTCGACCCATAAAAAAACCAACCCCCTCTTCTATTGATTTTTTACATTTGTAACTTAACAGAGATCAAGAAACAATTTTTCGATCCAAAACTCAAGGGTCTAATAGGCCCAAAATAGAAAAATAAGGATTTACATTTGATAATAATCTAATTTTATTAAAGATAATCTTGCAAACATTTTTTAGTTGTACTTCTATAACACTTGTTGATTTTGATGAGCCAAACATAATTGATTTGTTTGAACCATATCGATATTTTGATAGCCACTCTAGTGTTGATGACTATGCCATGTCAATGAACTGAGGATTCTATGTTGACTAGATTAAAAACAACGGGTTGATTAAGAGAATATGGTTAATCCATCTAAACCCTTAGATCTCCTTTTCAAACATGGATATTATTTTTCCATAATCTGAATTCTCTCTAGAAGGTATTTATTTTGTTTGGTAAGTTCTTCATTCCTTTTCTACGCTAGCTTTCTTCTTTTGATGGCTTCTTCAGTAGCTTCAACCAACTCTACATAATTTGTATTAATCTCTTTAAGGTCTTCCATTAGCCTTCAATATGATTTGGTTAGCTTATCATTGAAACCATTCAAATGTGTATCCTATATTTTATAGTGTTAAGTGCCTTTTCAAAATTATCCACTTCTAATTCTTCTTTAGCATGTGTTTCATCTCTAGGGGCTTCCATACATTGATTTGTTCTAGCCTCGACTTGATTTTCATCTATGGGAACTTCTTGATTCTAGGAGACCCTTCAAATCCTTTTGTATCCATATACTCTACATTATTTTCATCATTTACAGGTTCTAAAATTTTTCACTCTTCAAAACCTTGAATTAAATTCCTTCCGTTTTACTCATATGTTTCCCTACTGGAAATTCTAGGAAATTCTTAAGGATCTCTTCAATATTACCTAAAGCTTCAACTAAAATTCCTTCTATATTTATCGACTTATAATCTTCTTCAATTGAGGACTCTTAAATGTTAATCAAATTATAATTCTTTAATCCAGGGTTTAAAATTGTTTTCATGTTCATCCCTAATTTGTTAGAATCCCTATTTTTCGGTCTCCACTTGAAAACCTCAGATTTAAGAGCATTAATATAAAACTTATTTGGCTTGGAAACTAATTTTTATTACATACCATGTTCCAGTTCCTTTGAAGCTGATCTTTTTTCTGAGTCTCCTGGTGTTCTGGGGGTGGCTACAGCCTTATTCTCTAGTTTAGAAGTCTTATCATCATGATTGTCTTTTTCAATTTGCATTGCTACATGTTCCACTTTCAAATTATATTCTTCAACCACATACTTTGTTTCTTTCTCAACTTTTATTTTATAACCTCTGCGTTATTTTGGGGTTCTTTCCTATCTTGAATTTGATCTATGGGACATGAAACATTTGTTTTTTCCACTGAATACATGTTTTCCTCTTTATCGATCTCAGTATCTTGGCCCTCTAAATATTCCAGGTTCTCCACCTCAAACACTGACCAAAAGAGGAAATGCAACCAAGTCCAATTGTTCTTTTGCAATTCACTGAGCACAAGGAATTTGACCAATTGATCATGAAACATGCTGTGACCAGTATGATATAGATGGTTTTGAATCCTGGTCACCATTTTAGACAAGCTTTTGAACAGGTAAAAAGGAGGATTGAGCTCAATACACCAATAACATGCATAAGAAACCTTAAATGATACCTACAAATCGTAGAAAACCTTCCTTTGCAAGTCACATGTCATTGTAGGATACTTAACACATATCTCCATTTATCTTTGAGAATATTCTGAAGAATCCCCTAACTCCACTCAATACCCTCATGTTCTAGAAAAAAAATGGTTTCAAATCAACCTCAAACAAATGCTTCTTAAACCATTTGTCGCCTTCTGTGGAAAATCTAGTTGTTGCTACAATGGAACCTTCTGATACTTCAAAACTAAGGATTTCAAAATTAACCTGTGAACCTATGAATTTGTGGGAAAGATGTCGCGTAACTTCTACATTATATTCCCTTATTTTCTCAAAGAATGAAAACAAACCTACTTCAATTAACATCTTCGAGTATTGAGTAAGTTCATTGGTCCAGTGTGTGTTAACAAATTCAAATCTACTTAATTTTCCACTTGTGTTCTTCATTTCGGTGACAATTAACTAGAGTAAACACCTGTTGAAGAACTAAAACAAACTTGACAAAGCATTAGCTCCAGATGGCATAAAAACTTGCATGTGAATTCAAACAAATATTCCTGAACTTTGATGAATGAGAAATCGTGGGCACACCGATTCATGATATGTCAAAACTTAGTGGTGTCGTATCAATTCATACGGCGAGGAGATACCATAAATATTTCATGACACAATCCTTCTTCCAATCATTAAATTAAATAATGACTTGATTGAAAACCAATTTTAAAATTTCTCCACTTTTTTACATTCCAGAAGCATAAACATATACAATATCTTTACAATTCGCTGCCGAAATGTTGCAAGTTCGCAAATTTCATCAACGTTTTGATAAATATCATAATTTAAAGTTAAACTACATTATAAATTTAATGATATTATACCACTAGAAGGAATTATTAGAAATATAATATCCAATATAAACTCATTAATAAAAAAGAAACACATTAAAAGAAACCTAAGGGAAGAGGGTAATATGAAGTCAAGCGCACTATAAAAGAATGGAATATAATATTTAATGGCTTCAATGGAAACAAAATAAATAAAAAATGAAAATTTTAGGGTATAGTTCTAGTACTAACATCTTGCTCCAATTGGGGATGGAGTCTTTCCCATGAAGCTCCAAGAACACGCACACTAGATGCCTCCTAAAACTGAAATTGAGTATTTCCAAAATTGGAAACTACAAGTATGCACAAATTATTTATGTTGGAGTCGTATTCAATAAAAACATGAAAACTCACTAGTATGTTCAATGAGATTAGGTCACCCACAAACTTAGTAAATGTGAAAATGTTTTAGAAATTACCCATTGACTTGGCTTGCAAGTTCTTCTCCTTCTAGGTTTTGTAGATTAAAATGTGTTATTTCCCAGGAGTTTGATTATCCTGAAAGGACCCAACCATAGGTTATGGATCTTCCCATGTTTCCTTTTGTCATCTTTCGATGCATCCCACCTAAGTACCTACTACCATGTCACCAAGAAGAAAATTATTCTCTTTGTTTTGTTAATCAAACATTCCCTTTACCTCATCTCTATATACTTGACCCTTTTTTGCCAGCAATTCCCTCTCCTTCTGCACTTCAATCAACTGGTAAACCCAATTGAACAGGAAACACAATTTTAGTACCATAAACAAGCTAAAATGAAGATGTACCAAGGGTTTTTTTTGTTGTTTCTCTATCTACCTAGAGAGAATACTTCAACATGGTGTCCCATGCTCTCTTTTTCTGAAATAATAGTTTTTTGATATTGCTTATGAGACTTTTATTTGCAGACTCTTCCAAACCATTAACTTTTGGGTAATATGATGTAGAGTGTTTAAGAATAATATTATGTCTCTCACTAAACTGCACCATATCATGGTATTTAAAGGATGCAACATTATCAGTCACAAGTTTCCCGGGACATCCAAACCTGCTTAGGATATTCTCTTCTAGAAAGTTAATTATCACTTTATCGGTTTCCCTCCTAGTGGGAATCACCTCTACTAATTTGGTGAAAAAATCAGTGGATGTCAAAATATGCTTATGCTTCCCACTTAAGGGAGGTTTAATCTCACCTATGAAATATAACCCCCATTATTGAAAGGGTGCATCTACCACGATAGGTTTTAATGTCAAAGATAAAATATTTTGTCTACCTAAGAAATTTTGGCATTCAATACAACCACTTACCTAGGAATACACATCAAAGAACAAGGAGGGCCAATAATAACATTCCCTCAAGATATTGTAAGTAGTGCCTTTCCCATATTCATTCCCTCCATATTCTCCTCCACGTAATCATATCAGCCTCATATTTATTCACACACCTGGGGAGCATTTTTCTAAGGTGTCTCTAATACAAAGTTTGATGTATGAAACAATATATCATAGCGTTAAGCTTTAATGACTGAAATTTCCTTTATCTAAATATGATGGACGCTGTATGTATAAAAGAAAATACACTATGCCATTGTACGAAGAAGATTCAGCATACCTATTATAGATTTTCTTGTTGCCATGTTCTAACTGTAATTATTCCTATGATGATTGATTTAACATTCCTCAAAGCTTCAAAATCCCATTCTGTTAGCAATTTGGAAAGGCCTTATTTACCCACTTTTCTTACGCATGAGCACTAATTTTTATACCCAGGTTTACTATCTAATATTTACAATAATATTCACATCTAACAACGTTTTTACCTCTTTTTCGATGACCGGTAGCAATGTTGGATTCATACGCCTCGGCTTTTATCTAAAAGGCTTTGTCTTTAGGTTCAATGGAATCTTGTGTTGGATGATGTTGGTATCATAGGTCTTCAGATATTCATAAGACCAGGAAAATATATCTACAAATTCTTTCATCAACTCAATACACATTCTTCTCTACTCGTCTTAGAGTGCTTTGGACAAATTTATCAACCTAGTTTCAATGGTAGTTCCCATGTTACAACTTATTACATTCTCCTTATATGAATGCATAGTAGGATTTAACAAAGTATCATTGTTAGAAAAAAATCTCTCCAAAGGCACAATATCCTTTGGGATGAAATTTCCTTTCAGTTCAATAATGTCATGGATTCCAATTGAATTCTTGAGATAAGAAGCATTGTCACTTACCTCATTGTTTTCATCTTGATCAATCAATGATATGGAGAAATCACCTATCAGTTCTAGATATTTATCATTTTCTTCATCATCATGGAATAAACTCTAGTGCTTAATGTTTCCTAGAACTAATGGTCTATATTTGACCTCGATTGGATATATGAGATGATTATGTTTGGGGACTTTGAAGTAAATATATGCTAAGGCCAAAGAGTTTGTTTTTTGATGATGCTATCCCAGGATAAAATAAATTTTAAATGTTGAAAATAAATTATCCATGAGATCCCAAGACTCATTCCTATAAGCTTTTAGAATATATTGTTTTACCTGATAAACATTCTTTACATGTTGAGCCACTAACTCTGAATCCCCAAAATCATTCAATTGTTGGATGTTTAATTCTTTAGCATCCCTCAAACTGAGTATCAATTCTTCATTCTCAGTGATATTATTAGTTTTCTTAAATTATTGCTTGTATATTAAATAAATTATTTCATCACCTTAGAGAAATCAACACAAATCCTTCCCAGGCTCCTTCTTTGGATGACAAACCATTAAAATAAATTCTCCTTAGAATGTCCTATGCCTCAGCAATTTAGTGAATTGGAACCTCTTTCTCCATTTGTAGAATACATGTGATGTCATGATTTAAATGAATCATGCATGATCCTATATCCTCCTCAACTGTTTAAATTGGGTGATTTGTTGGATTATCATCATTACTTACCAAATAAGAAAGTTGCACATCTCTACATAATCTTCTATGCTTTCCCAAAAAAACTGGAATAGTTGCATAGGAGAGATTCATATATAGAGTGCCACCTACCTTCTTTGATCAAGGTATTGACAGAAGCATTCCAAATGCAGGTGCAATGTCAGCAATTACAACATCCATCAAGACACTTTTCATAGGAAATTGTGTGACTCTAACTACAATATCCTTAATTACTCCAAGACATTTGACTGCCCTTGAATCAAAGGCATACAAATCATGATAAAGTTTTGTAATACTTAACCCTAGGGATTCCATGACAAATTTGGTAATGAGGTTGTGGGAAACATTAGAGTCCAAAATATAGTTATGTAACATCTTATCGTGACTTGTAAGAGTGATGAAGAAATGTGGAGGAAATATTGATTTATCATAGTACTTGTCAAGTGATTCAGGTCCAAAAAAGAATGGTAGGGTTCTCATACTATAGATTAACAATATTTGAAGGGATAGGATTGTTCTATGAGTTACGAACCTTGAGAGGAGGATCCCTATATGATTAATTCTTCATAAGCTCAATTAATGTAACATGAATCTTAATATTGCTAATCTCATGTTTAGAATTGAATCTAGAAAGAGATTTAGCTTAGCTCTACAATATAACCCTTAGCTCTACTTTTAATTAAGCTTGGGTAGAAGAAATTTATCAGATTATTATTGTATTATAGTTATAAATGATCATTTGCACAATAGTCGTCATGTTGCAATTCCGATCTCCCAAGTTTCTTCATGACATAAGTAATGTGGAGAAATTACATTACCATATCATTTATTTTTAATAAAAAGTGATACTATATTTATCCTTGGATAGTTTTACTATCTTTTACTACCAAGTCTAATCTAACCTTGGTTTAATTCATTTAGAGCTTTGGTTCCTTATGGAGACCAAATGATTACGAACTTCCAAGAAGTTTATCTTATTCTATGGTACTATAGACTACATACAAAAGTAAGTGTTATTCTAGGGTGTAAATACTATTTATTTTTACTTACACCTTATTGATTTATAAACTAGTTTCTTATTCACTAGTGTTTGCATAACACTAATTCTAATATCATAGTCTTGCATTATAATGTTTTACCAAGGATCTTTCCATAGTTAATTTACCAACGAAAGATTTCAAGGTTTTCATAAAACAAGGGTTAAGGATGCAACATATATCTTATTCTTTACCACTACTTCACTTATGGTTTATCATTGTAATGATATGTTTTGACTTTATAACTACATTATCATTGTAGTCACTAATTAAATTATTGACAATAATTTGGTTTCCCAACAGTGCAGCATAAACCATGCCATTCGACCCACTTGCTGACTAACAATTTTAGTGATACGTGGAGGAGCCTCCATCATGCAATGCATCATTTAAAAGCTTACATCGTAACCCTAATTTCTCATTCTTCCATGAGGGTTTGGCTCTGCATAGTCTAGTTCTTCCATGGCCATGAGAGGCTCACTTGCCCTTGTTTTACAGCTCCATCTTGTGTGTAAAGAAGTGTTTCCACTCTAGTGTGAGGGTTGAGAGATACACAGCTCACATTTGGTTTTTTTCTGCATGCATTGCGTTCCTATGAGGGTAGCTTTATTCTGTCAGTAGTTTTTAGTGTCAACTCCTTGTGTGGCCATTTCCAAAGCTTTAATCCTACTCCAACGTTAGTAGTATGTATTGTGAACCCCATTTCCTTTGTCACAAGTGAGCACGAGGGTTTGTTCTTCCAGTTGTTGTTCGCAGTGCTGGTTTGATTCCTCCTCAGATGCAGATTCTTTCGCCTTCAAGTAATTATTTTATCATACTAATGTTATAAAAAAAATTCCTTACAGCTACGTTATTATAATACCCAGTTTCAAATCAAAGTTTTTGGTCTTCTCTTGCAGGTTACAGTTTTCCTTTACGCCTGGAAGAATCCTCTCCACATTTGGATTGAATTCAAGACTAATGGGTAAGCCCTGGCTAAAACATGGCAACTCCCTACTTGGAAATGGTTAGGGGAAAAGGGTTTTCAGTTGGAAAATAAATACGACTTCGGTTCCTCCATTGTTTAAATGATTAGCTCATTTATTACTTACTTTTTGGTTATTAAACCCTTTCCTATTGCAAGGTAGCTCTGGCTTCTATGCCGTGACTTGTATTTCACTTTTCTTGATTTGTAAACAAGAATTACAGCCTTATGGCTAAGTAATATTATACTTTGTTTAACATGTGAAGGTTCTCATGTCTTCATGGTTTTTAATTGTTCTCTATTTCGAATACTCTGATAATTTATACATTGTCTTATAAAAGATACTACAGTAAATGAAGTTTTAATAAGTTGATTATTAGTTTCGTTTTCAAACCCTCACCACGATGCTGGGTTAAACCGGCCTTGAGTTGAGAGAAGTAATTTGGTTATGTCTTTAGCCCTTCGGCCTGACAAAGTAATACATTTGGTTTAAAAAGGATTTTAACTTTGAGCTTTGTCTCGTTTATGCAATAGTTTATAAACCTGTAAATTATAGTTATGTGGGATTAGAGTCTTTCCTTCTTCGACTGTTAATAGAGATAAAATACTCTTTAAGGTTTCTCTTGTAAATAAATAAAGTTAATGCGAAGACCATAAGCTTAGTCGTAAGGTAATATTTATATATTTATACTTGTTAGTTATGATAGAATACTAGGGTTTACTATAAAAGAACCCTTATATAGATATATTTTTAAATTTGTTAGTTATGCGTTGCTTTCTGTTTACCTCTTTTTAGTTGTTACAATAGTATTGAAATTATTTATCCTGTAAAAAAAATATTTTCTTTTCTTTTAAATAAAAGAGTTTATAAAGATACTGTAAGTTCTTGAGATAAGACTGTACCCAGCCTAATGTATACTTATAGTCTTCTAGTTTTAATTTGTTTATTCTGTTTTAAAGAATACTTTTATAAAAAGAATAAAAGAAGAACTAGGGTTTTGACCCTTAGGTTAAACTTACACGGATTTAGAGCTTGTCTGGTAAATAATTATTTCTTAAATAGGTAAATTCTTAGCTTTATTCTATTTACTGTTTACATTTAAATTTACATTTGTTTACTACTTTGTAACTTAGTAACTATTTAGAGTTATGTAGGGATTAAAACATTAACTATGTAACTTTGATTATTTCTTTATTAATAATGTTTGTAACATAATCCTATTCTAGTATATATTAAATAATAGTTTAAGATAAAAGATTTAAGTGTGCTTAATACCTTGTTGGATACTTAACTGTATCTCCTATAATTTTTATTGTATCAGGATATTTCTTTACTATAACTTTATTGTATTCCTACTGTTTCTTTTCCAAGATTTTTACATAGATATGCTCATTAAAACAGTAAAGAACACTGTTATTTTTAATAATAATTTACACATTGAATTAAATTACTCTGCTATCTACAGAATACAGAACCCTATCTATTATTTTCAATCTCTTATCATTTTCTTTCATCTATTTAAGATATTCTAACTGTGCTGGAGTACGGCCTAGTTTTCCAGGTTTGGAAAAACACAGTCTAGAAATTATTTCCATTCTAACAAATTACTTTTATAAATCAAATTCATTTCTTTAATAATCTAAAAAGACTGCTAAATTCTAACATTTTGCAAACTGAATCCTTACCACTCATATATCAGTCAAAATAAGATTTATTTAATTAACACAGTAAAACAAAATAATGTAGAACCTATTTAGGATAGACAACAACAACGTTAAGAGGTCGTTCCTCCCTACCAATCTCCTAGAGAGCGCTCAAACAACGCTTCCTCAGGACCCCCCGAGCCTGTTCCTAGTCTTCTTGGCAGATAACTGGTGGAGAATGAAAATAGTAGACTAGTTCAATATCTCAGTAAAACACTCTTCTCTCAGCAGTATGATCTTTAGCTTAAACGTTGTAACTACATCAATCAACAGTTATCCCCTCAAACACTTTCCAGATTCCCTTCCATTTAATTTCTCTGAAGTACATTCATTCAACCTGAATGATCACTTCTCCAGAATGAGCAGCCTCAGGTCTCTTCAATGGGAATTTTTATAACGATTGCCTAGGTCTTTTGGGTCAGTTTTCATTAATTGAGCCACCTTCTCTGATTCCACTTTCTTGGGGAATCATGACCCCAAATGTAGGGAGGTTGCCACTTGCAACCATTGGAAGTGGTTTGAGGATGCTGCCACATGTCAGTTTGCTCTCCACCCAGTATCCTCCACCAATTTGACCAGTAAACACTCTTTTAATAGCTCTCCTAAGCTGTTGTCTCCTCCTTTATTTATTTATAAATAAAATATTCAGAATTACATTAAATATCCTTGACTCTGCTGAGTCATCAATTACAACTTAGCATAAAATTTAACATGTTGTCCTCAAATCATATCAAATAATATAATTTTTTATTTTTTTATTTTTTTGCAAAATTGGGGCATGTGACATACACACCCCCTTAAAGTATAACATTGTCCTCGATGTTATTTATTCTTCATCCTCAGAATTCCCTTGGAACAGAATTGGATATGCATCACGCATATGGGTCAGTGCAAGAAGATGATGGACCTTTAAGATGCAATCCTAGTTTTCAAAAACAACATCATGTTACCAAAAAATACATCAACCCGAGCCTGACATAGCACTTGGTATGGTTCAACCCGAGCCTGACATGTCATGGAACATGTAGGATAGGAAGACAAATCGCGTACGCATTATATTACTACAAAACGCGCGCGCGATTTGTATAGCCAAAACGCGTACGCGAGTTTTAAATCATAAAAAAAAATTTAAATACACAGTCCCCGATAAGGGGTAAGGGGTAACAAACAGAAAATTGAAAACTTCATGAAGGGTGGACTTGTTGGTTAAAAGTTCTTTTTCATTTGAAAAGAACATGAAACGGGCCTTGCTGGTTAAAATTTCTTATTCATTTTGTTCTAAGAAATTTGTATAGCCAAAACGCGTACGCGAGTTTTAAATCATATTTTGTGGCTAATAACACAACACATTAATAAATCAAAGATTTTTTATTAATGTTGAGCTAATTTTTTATTCCCTTTCGAGACTGTAACTATATCGTGAAAGGATTTAGCTCTAAATCATTCCCCATTAGTATTATAGCATTAGGAATAACGGCAAAACAAAACATTGGTGAATTGCGCATGGATGGAGTCGTAATTTGGAACTCACCTGGTTGGGTGTCCGGACCTCCTCTCGCCTTTTGGCTTGTATTGCTGTGATTTTAAATAAACAACAAACTATTCAGTTAAATTCATACCAGTCAAACCAAAATATTAGGTTCCTCAATGAAATTCATACGAGTAAAAAAAATATTAGGGATTGCCTTTCCA
>LPNX010278497.1:20670-30106 GCA_001517045.1 Pseudotsuga menziesii | reverse complement strand
CAACGTCTAGATCTCCATTGTTTTTTTCTACCTTTTTTGGGTCCATGAGATATTTCATAGCATAAACCCTTCTTTTCCAAGCACCCCCATTATGTGACAATGATGAAAAATCAGAAATGCATTTAACTCGAACTCTTCCACCAAGTGGTGTTGCCTTCACCTTATTCCATTTTTTTGTTATATCATCAAGCTTAGTTTTTATGTTCATAACTTCTTCAGTTAAATGACCTTTCTCAGCAAGCAATCTTATTATCTCTTCTCTTTTTTCATTAATATCTCTGCTTTGTTTAGAAGTGATTTTCTTCAAACTACTATTTTCATTTATTAGGGTCATATTGTTGGTTTGTAGCTGATTAATTGTTCCAGCCAAATGATAATGAATCATTTCCAAATGGTTGTTCCTCATTTCCAAATGGTTGTTCCTCATTTCCAAATAGTTGTTCCTCTCAATAACTTCTGTATAGTTTCCTTTCAAACTCTCACAATATCCCAACAAACCTTGTTTTCCATGACAAAGAAACTTTACTAATCCAGTTATGCTTTTGAAATCTGGATGCAAATTTGTTTTAGGATCAATTGGAAACAACTCTCCCTTTGCCCATAAGTCAATATGTTTTTCCCCATCTAGCCTTAGTTTGTTCTCATCAATACCATGCACTTTTGATTGGTTCTTCTTTTGTAATGGTGCCATATCTTGATCCACTTGAATCAAAAGATTAAATTGTTGTTTTGATATAGAGGAATCTGTGATATTTTCCATCTGCAGCACAACAACAAAGTTTTTAAAGTATGGAATATTTTAATGTTGACATAAAAAATCTACTAGTTTAGGAAAATACCATTTAAAGTTAGAGAAAAGATTAAGAGGTGCAATCAGTGTAGGATGTAATCAGGCTTGGGATCAATTTCCAAGAAAGTAATGCTAAAGTGGATTTAAAAAAAAGGAATCTAGATCTGACAAAAACTACCGACCAAAATAAATCAGCATGCATCATAGTAAGAGCAAAAAAGGTATGTAAAGAAGAAAATAAAAAGAGTTGACAATAGGGTATTAGGAAATCAAATCATATGCCCTCACAATCTGGGCAAGGATCCAGTCCATTGGTAGCGAGTCAACAGTGAGCAGAGGCCTGTTAAGAAGGGAAATCAACCTATTTATTAAAGAATAACATCTATATGAAATCAGTATCATAAGGAGGGCTCATGTGTTCACACAAGGAAGAAGACTAAAGCATTGAGAAGGGCATCTTCACATTTTAGAAGTCTGCATTTACCTAAGAGGGGCGTGATCAGTCCATTTGGAGTGCTTATCCTTCTAGCTGGGCATCGTTATCAGGTAGCACATTTCCATTGAAGTAAATTCACAAATGTACTAGTTATTACAAGCTGCTACAGCCATCAAACCATATAAGGGCAATATTGTTTAAATCCCTAGATTGCTTGGAGAAGGCTGCCATCTGCTGTGTATTGCTGAATTGTGAGAAGGAGGGTGTCAATCCATTATTTATAGCAGAGATACCTTGTTGAAGGTGTGATTTTCCTCACAAGTCCATTCCATTATCTTTCTAGGCGTCTTCTATCTAGCTGGGCCAAATTACTCAATAGCGGGCTGATATTTAATTGCATGCAAGTCATAATCTTCTCTAGTATCAAGCTATATCAAACAAGGACATCTACAGCAGGAGGTTATTCATCTTAATATCTGGGAGCAGCAATATACAGTATATATCAGATCTGCAATTTGTTCCAGGCATGTGTTTAATATCTTAATAGATCATTTATCAGTCATATGTACCTACTGGGTGAATCATTCTTAGTTGTTCTTCTAATGGTGATGTGTGCAAAACCACTGTTATTTGCCTCATTTAGCGTGGTTAATTGCCTTTTTTTCATTGAATAATTAATGCAAGTAAAGATAAGTTTGGTCCATGTGTGATGAGAAATATGATGTGGAATGAAACTTGAAACTTGACATGCATATCCAATGAGACAATCAGGAAACAACTTTATGATAAGATCTGAGAGAGTATCTTACAGTGTAAGCATCAAGAAACCTTGAACAAATAACAAATACATCCACAAGTCAATACAATAGCACAAAATAACAAGATCCCCTTAATTTGGGATATTACAATGGTATCAGAGCATAATCTTGTCCAGCTGTGGGCACATAGCAATTGAATAAAAGTGCATGTTGATACATGCGTGTACATGCAAATGCATGTCAGTGATGTTGGTGAAGTGCATGTCAGAAAAAAGGTTTTTCTCTGCCAGCTTGTGAGAACATGAGGACAATGAGAAGGATCTTGACTGGAAATGGGCAGAGGTTAGCAGCACTTCAATACTTACCTCGATATCAAGAGTATCTAGCCTTGGGTGATGAGGTATGTGCAGCATTGTCCTTTCAAGATTATTACACCATCCAGTTCGGGATCCAGCCTAAGGATTTGGATGAGGATCTCCTTAAAGGCATAGTCGTGGAAGAAAAATCTAATTACAATGATATGCGTTGTGAGGGTTCAAAGGCTTGTGACTACACAGGGAAACATAGCAATGATGGAAACACTATTTCAGAATTGGCAGAAGTGCCCTTAGAGGGGAATGATGCAGAGGATGAGGGTGTTGAAGCAGGGGCAAAAGTGTCTAGTCTTCCTTTAGAGCGATGTATGAGGATCTTTCCCCATGATCAAGATACGGGGGCCTTTTTTATTGCTGTTTTTCCGAAGGTCTCTCAATTTTCTGTTGAGCATCTTAAATCAAAGGAACCACATAAAAGAAGAAATTTTACTAGTACACAGGATTCAAAACAGTCTGTGCTGAGCGAAATTGAAATTGATACAAATAAGAATCACAACTAGACAATAGAAATTGGTGCTTCACCTGATTCTCTTCCTGTAAATGATGGCCTTCTCAGGCAACAAGACATTGAAAAGACAGATTTAGAAGCATTGAGTAGTGATCTTCATTCAAGTGCACTCAATGCCATTGAGTCAATACCAAGTAAGATAGGAAATGTTGAGCATGAAACTGAAGATGGCCAAACAATTTATGATGGCCAGAAGAAATATGAAATGGACACTCAGAGGCATAAGTCTCAGGCTGCTCACAATGTTGTTAAACTTTCAATTGGGGGTGCTGTTTCCGAGATGTTGAATACAGTTTCTGAAACAGAGTTTCAGGGGTATGACACTCTCCAGTGGTCTGCATCAATTATGGGTCTGCTGGTCAATGGAATTCCAGTAACAGATGGCTTACCTGCAATTCAGGATAGAGAAAAAACCACAGAGAAATCTTTCTCCAATAGGATGACTACTTTGGAGGGAATAAATAAGAAAGGTGTGAGAGTACATGATGTATTACCATTCGGAAATATTGAGTTGGAGAAACACATTGTTCAATCTCAGAAGATGGAGAATGCTAATGAGGATTCCCTTGCAAGTCTAGGGGATGGAGTGGATGCAACTTCAATAAAATTTTTAGATAAAATGGCTGGCATTCAATTCTTGCGCACCATAATATCTCGCAATGACGATTCTCTTCATTGTCATATAGTGAAGAATGACCTTTTTGATCCAGTTATACAGGCATTTAGAGCTAATGAAAATCGTTATAACCTTATTAATTCAGCAGTTCTTGAGCTTATTAAGTACATTCGTGAGGAAAATTTCAAGTCTCTCATTTCGTATGTGGTTGAAAACTATTCTCATGATTTGGAAAAGATAGAAAATATGAACAGTCTCCCGAAAGTTATCCTCCTCAAGGTGTCACAGAGGGAAGAAAAGATCATGGTGAACACTGTCCTAATCATTTCAGCCAGATAACTCCCATTGTTGAGCCAATGAAGCAGAATGATGATCGAGTTCTTAAGAAAGAAGAGGACTGCTTCACTGAAGACAGTGTTGATGAAGATAACTTGGTAGCTACTCATACCTCTGCTTCGTGCAATCAATTAGCAAGTGCAAATGTCGGAAATGGAAGTGTCTTGGACTCATCAGCGGTCAGGGTACAGTCTCTTGGATTAGTTGATTATGAACACGATGATGATTCCCCAACTTCAGTGAGCACTACTTCAGGAGAGCCTGAATGTGAAAATTCAGAAATGCTTTATTCCTCTCTCCCAGCAAATGATTCTGTCGGACATGAAGCAGTTGATTGGGCCCAAAGAAAAGCGAATAGTTACTAGAGAAGATTCTACTTACCATGGAACTGAAGCTTTGAAAAAACAGAGACTACATACAAACAGCCAGGATCACTCTATAACAACGGATGACGATTCCATCAGTATTAAGGGTGGTTGTGTCATAACCTCAAAAAGGAACACTATTGGTTGCATTTAAGCTAAGGAACGTGTGACAGGGAGAGTTGAAATTGCTGCTCAGCTTATAATTGAGATAGAAGATTTCCCTTTTCATGTTGCTGAGCTTTCTGTGGGCACTCATCGTCACCTTAATATAACATATCTTGATGATCTGGGGAATCCTTTCTTTCAAGCCTATGGTGCTGTCCCACTACTTGTTAATATAGACCATCCTGAGGTTGTTTCAGTTAAAGTCACTGGTGTTGAATTTATATATGTTTTTTACAAAAGAGGGATACATTACCCAGAGTCGATCTGGAAAAGTAAACAAAAAAATGAATTCACTGATTTGTTACTCAGTATTTCAGGGGATTTATTAGAGAAGAAAACTATATATACAGAGCACACTTCTAATAAGAGACTTGAAATTTCAGCTATTCGAAGAAGAAAGAAAAGGTTTACACTCACTTGATTCAAGAAAGAAAAGGAAGATGGACACACAGTGCATACATTCAAGAAATTGAAAGAGAAGTGACTTACCTTGGAGGTATATTTGAAGACTTGATCAATAGCTTTGAAAATTCCTCATGTACTCGCTTGGAAATCTAGGAATTGCAATACAACGCCATGAATTTCATATTTATAAAATGAAGGAATCACATATTTACAGATTAGGGTATACAATTTCAAAATTATTTGACAAATATTACAAATTTCTCCAAGGGATTTCCAAATTTCTCCCTCCAATTTCCATGGAAAACTCGACTTCTAACTGAACCCATTTTTCGTCGGCAATTTTTCATAAATTTCTGAGCTAAAACCATTTGATTTCCCACCAAAATACTCTGTTCTCTGCCATTCATTTCATTGTAAAAAAAATTGTTGCAGTCGCGGCAAATTTTCTTCAGATAAACCTAAAAAAACACCATTCCCGCTAAAAACACTCCTGGTAGCCCGATCAGTCTCCCGCATTGCCTTGGATTACCAAAAAAAATTGTTACCGGCCAAATTTTCCCGCTGGTCCATTTTGGGAACAATTTTCCGTCGGCTGGTTCATTTGGCGACTTTGTTCAATAGAAGGTAAAATACATTTACATTTTTTCAAGGTAAAGTTATAAAATTGATTAACATGCATTTAGATTTAATTGTTACATTAGCATAACAATATTACATTAATATGATTATATAATATTGCATTTAGATATAATTTTTTTCATGGTAAGAGTATAAAAAACATTAACATTTACTTTGATTATTATTATATTTACATTATAATTTTGATATTATGTTTAACAATTTTTTATCATTTTTAAAAAATAAGAAAATAAAAAACATTACAAACATTATTAAGTAAAATGTGTTTTTAATAAAAAAAATATTAATAATTATAAAAAAAATTCATCTTTACATAAATTGAAATATTGAATAATTTTTTCAATATTTTTATATATTTTAAATGTTTTATATTTTTATTATAAATATTATTTACAAAACTTTAAAAACTAAAATGGTAATAAAACAATTTTATTTTTATTAAATATTGTATATAAAATTTTAAAATAATTATGCTATTAAAAAAATTTAGAAGAATATACTTGATTTATTAAATTATATCACTTATAAGAATATAAAATTTATATTAAAAAATAATAGTGATTTTTTTAATATTATTATAATTATATTTTTTCTTATAATTTAAATATGAATATATTTGAGTTTTACATTCATTAAATATATAAAAAGTAGTGGTTTGTTCGTTTCAAAAAATAATAATATAAAATTTAAAAGTTTCCTATCATTTATTATGTGTGCACGCGGATCTAAATATTTTATTAATATTTTTAACCAATATCTCTTAACTCTACATTAACTCAATGTACTTGTCAACTACCATTAATGAGGCGATTTAGGTTGACTTTCATTATATTTTCATTAGATTTAATGTGACATTGCATATTTGTAGTGTGATGTGGCTTTTTTTATTATTTTCCTTAGGAGGCCCATTTTAGACCCCAAATTTCCTCTAATGGTTCATTAAATAATTAATAAATAATCAATTTAATGATGGAGGGCGCCTTCACTGCTCTGTTTAACTGATTATAATCATCAGTTATCAATATGGTGCATTAATGACACTTAGATCACCCCCAGGGCACTCCAGTTAACCTCCCCGAATGTAGGAGAAAGCTAAGTTAACCTCCTTGAATGAAGGTAGGCATGGATGTGATCTAGATGATGTCATCTAGTGCTCCTCTGATGTTAATTAAGTCGACAATACTTAGGATAGTGGTTTAACTAGGCCAAATTGACCAAAATGAGTGTGTATGGTGGTAAATGTCTCCAACAGATTCATCTAGCAAAGCATCTAATGAGGAACCTAAATATTTGGAACCTATAGAGCAACCAAGAATCCACTCTACAAGATCTCCAGGAACTAACATCATTATATCTCTACTCATTCGATTTCCTACAAAGTGTTGTAGCTTGCTTAGTGCTTCTCTTTGTTTGTAATTTAGGTTCAACTTAATAGTGAAATCATACATGGGTTTGCATTAGTTCCAACCAAGGTGGTATATTATAGTCCAAGCATTAGTGTATTTAATGGATTTCCCTCATGTTGGTAATCCATGTGTTTCCCCTATCCAATGAACAACCCCCCTGTTGTATATGCTATCCATTCGATTTGATGCATATCTCAGATACATATAGACATGGATGATCTAAATGACATGAATAAAAATCCAATCATCCATAAACCGAGTTAGATCAATTTTGGAAACTGAGTGGTTAATCGATTTCATTCCAACATTGAAAAACCCTTTATAATTATATAGGGGTGGGGGATTCATCTCATTCAAGTCAGATTTCTAATTGTTGTAACAAAATCTTGGCGCATAATAAAGAATGGGAACTATTTTTGAAGGTAAAATACTGCTCTATTTGGGTCGAGTATTCACATAGAACTGCTCCCTACTCCCTTCCAGGTTTGATGATGGGTGGGCTACGGTGAGCCAAGAGATAATGTTTCCCCTAGCTCTCATATATCCTAATGTAATGTGGCAATCTAGGGAATCTAAAATTTTAGTTTGGAATACACATCAAACATCACAGAGACGTTATGAGACTTTGCTGCTGATCTATTGCTTGGAGTCAGATGTTCGTTATTTTTTTGGACAGTATTTATTTCTATGTTTGTGAACTGTTGGATATGACAATTGGATGATATTTCTGTTACTTTTATGCTGACTATATGGGCTGTTTTAGCTTGTAGTTCTCATGGAATGAACTTGGTACCATGAAATTGTTCTATGTTTCTATTTTTGTGGATAGATGGAGTGCTTTATCATCTGATGAATGGGTTTGGGTAGTGTTTATAGACTCTTTTTTTTGTACAAGATATGAACTATAATACTATGGTTAAAAATATGCATTGCATATCTACAAAATGTAATTTTGTTTCTCCATAGATGAAATAAAATTATGCTTTTTTTCTTTGGTAAAAAAAGCAAACATCATAGCACTATATGATCCATACCTTTCGATGAAGTTTCACTAGTGGAAGCAGGATTACGAGCATGTTGTTTACTTACTTATGAGAATATTGATCGAGCCATGTTTTAAGATAGCACTCACTAACTAACTCTTCTAAGGCCAGAAGTCCAGGCTCCGGTTCCACATGTTAAGGAATGGAATGACCAATAGGGGTGCTGATGGTAAACCCCAACCCTGGTTATTGGGAAATGGGTTTATGAGATTGAGGTGCCAGAGTAGCTTTCCAAAGTGAGAAGTTGATGGTATCAAATTATATATCATAGGGTCCCCTCCCCCTTAAGGAAATTCAATATTGGATTGCTACTTTTTGAGATCAACAGAAAGGAGCAAACATCACAGCACACACAAAAAAACTAAAACCCTAAACCGGTTGCATGCCCAAAAAATTAGGTCATGATGCTTACCCGTTGAGCCATGAGCTCCAAATCGAAACCATGAACTCCAAAACATGATCCGTGTGCTCCAAATTTGAACTGTGAGTTCCAATTCTCAACTGTGAGCTCCAATTATCAACCGTGAGCTCCATCGGAGCTACTCCAAAATTCACAAAAACCTCCAAATTGCATAGAACTATCCAAAACAAGTCGCGACAATGTCTAAGTAGACTATTTATTTTTTATTATATATTATTATATATTATATGTATTTTATTTTTATTATATATTATTTTATATTATATGTATTTTATTTTTATTATATGTTATTTTATATTATATGTATTGCCATAATAGTATTTTTTTATTAGGTATAGTATTTTTAACTTAGCTATATGTATGTTTTAGTATATGTATTTTTAACTTAGGAATAGTATTTTTTATTATAATATGATGATGACAATGGTGATCTCACCTAATCCCTACAATGAAACTCCTGAAGATGAAGATGATGATGGTGATCTCAGGTAATCCCTACAATATCACCTAATCATTATCATTATGTTGATCATCATCATCATCATCATCATCATCATCATCATCATCATCGTCATCATCATCATCATCATTGTCATCATCATATTCAACATCATGTTCTTCATTGTCATGACCCTCATCATCATCATCGGCGTTGTCGTCTTCTTCATCATGATGATGATGGTAATGGTGATGATGACGGTGATAATGATGATGATGGCAATGATCACCATCATCACCATCATCATCATCATCATCATCATCATCATCATTGTCATCATCTTCAACATCGTTATCTTATTTATCAGGACCCTCATCATCATCATCATCATCATCATCAACGTCATTGTCATCCACCATCATCATCATCGTCATGACCCTCATCGTCATCATCGTCATCACCACCATCATCATCATCCTCATGATGATGATGGTGATGGCGATGATGATGGTGATGATTATGATGATGATGATGGAAATGCTGATGATCACCATCATCTTCATCAACGTCATCATCATCGCCATCATTGTCATGATGATGATGATGATGATGATGATGGTAATGGCAACGACGACGGTGATGATGACGATGATGGTGATGATGATGATGATGATGAAGAGGACGACGTTGATGATGATAATGATAAAGAGGATGATGATGATAATGATGAAGAGG
>LPNX010278497.1:5670-18170 GCA_001517045.1 Pseudotsuga menziesii | reverse complement strand
CTGCAATAAGCAATACATTAAAAGATTACACAACCATTCAGTCCTTATGGAACAATACATGGAAAATAAGAACATGTACGTCCAAAAGTAATTTGCAAAATAAAAGATTTAGAGGGATTGATTAATTATATGCTTGCCATTTTATCTTTTACACCATATTCCAAATCGATTTCCCTTTATGTTAGATTGTTATCTCCATTGCGTTGTGCTTCTTTTACCAATGAAGCCACACCTTCCCATGATATTCCATGACCCGATTGTGCACATCATTCAATCCATACCTTCATCCAGTCAAGATTGTTTACGATGTATAAATGCATTCCATCCCATTCTTGACCAACTGCTTAATGACAAAACCATTAAAATGAAAGAAAGGTGTAAATCTCCTGAACAAAGTATATTCTCTTAATTGAAGCAGTTATGACTAGAAAATACAATTAGAATATGAAGGATATAATAAACATCCACTAGCTAATAATTACCTTTTAGCTTCCTCAATCTACCTTTCCCCTTCAGTTGCTCCCCTTCAAATTTGTTATTGGAGTCTGGATCACAAATGCAACGTATGTGTTTTCGAATAATTTCTGTGTGTGTGATAGAGGAAGCTGGATTGGGTTGGATCATGCACAGGAGCAAACAACTTCAAGGGAAGGATAGTTGAGATTCTCAATGATAATTTCTCTCATTGGTATGCTTTGTTGTTATTTCTTCTAAACTTCCCACTTATTTTAAATCTAATGCATAGCTTTTCTTTCATTTTATCAATATGATAAAAAATATTTCAGGTTTAGAATTGTTTTGTTCAATGTGAATTTCCATTGGTTGGAAGAACCCAACGAAGGAAAGAAGATGATCCTTCAATATGATTCGAGCCCTTTTGAAGCCCTAATTCTTGAACGAATTTGATCATTTTGAAACCTTAATGAGTCTGTAAGTTCATTAAAAGTTCTCTCTCTTCCTATTTAACTCAATTTCATACATAGCTTTCATGCTTATGTCAAATCTAAATTTTATTAAAAATATTTCAAGTTTGGCTTTATTATGTTCGGATGTGAATGACCTTTGGTTAGAAGAGCTCGATGGAAGGAAAGTATTCAATAGGATTCAATCCTTTCTATTCTATCTTTGAAATCCTTATGGAATGAATCCTAGCTATAGGTATGTTGTCTCTACTTGATTTCTTTCTGAATAGTTGATTCCATCATAGTGTCAATGGTTCTAGGTATCTACCATATTTATTAAATTTCATTTTTTAAAGTAGCATTCCAATTTATTAAATTATGATTCCAAGAACCATTCAATGATCATCTAGTATGGTTGTAATATGGAAAACGAAGAAGTGATGTAACAATTGTTCAGTTGGCTATAGAACATAATAAGTAACTTAGAATGGTGATTAGTCACTCAAATTGTAAATTTCAAGCCTGATTTTGATCATTTTGAAGCCCTAATTCTTGAACGAATTTGATCATTTTGAAACCTTAATGAGTCTGTAAATTCATTAAAAATTCTCTCTCTTCCTATTTAACTCAATTCCATACATAGATTTCATGCTTATGTCAAATCTAAATTTTATTAAAAATATTTCAAGTTTGGCTTTATTATGTTCAGATGTGAATGACCTTTGGTTAGAAGAGCTCGATGGAAGGAAAGTATTCGATAGGATTCAATCCTTTCTATTATGTCTTTGAAATCCTTATGGAATGAATCCTAGCTATAGGTATGTTGTCTCTACTTGATTTATTTTTGAATAGTTGATTCCATCATAGTGTCAATGGTTCTAGGTATCCGCCATATTTATTAAATTTCATTTTTTAAAGTAGCATTCCAATTTATTAAATTACGATTCCAAGAACCATTCAATGATCATCCAGTATGGTTGTAATCTGGAAAAAGAAGAAGTGTTGTAACAATTGTTCAGTTGGCTATAGAACATAATAAGTAACTTAGAATGGTGATTAGTCACTCAAATTGTAAATTTCAGGCATGATTTTGATCATATTTAGGGAAAATATGGTTGGAGTAAAGGATTAGTACAGCAAATAGTGTGCCTGGTCTGATTCATATATAATGATTAAGCCGCACTATCAAACCAACAGGTAAAAGGGCCTCCCTAACCTACCTATTCCACCCCTAGGGAAGTATTTGAGTTGGGTATTTCATCTATATCCTGCCTAGCCATTGATCTAATCATCTAGACGATCAAGCTTACAATTGGTTCTTTATCTTGCCTATATTTTTTGCTTCATCCTCTGCATTTTCCACTATAATCTTCTCCTTCTAGAGTCACCATTATATTTTTTGTGCATAGCATTAATTTCTTATGAACAAAAAAAGGGCATGAATGCATTTTCACTTCACTTTAAGGAATTATGGGCATTGAAGGCTTGAATATATGTCAAAGGATAAGTTAGAAAACTTTGTGATGACTCCATAGGAGTAAAGTGGGTGTAAAAAGGATGAGTCTATGTAACGTTGGCACCTATGAGTCCTCTTTTGATGACATAACATAGGCCACAACCTTTTACTGCATTGAATATGTTGACTAAACTTACATAATATGCTTGAGTCTATGCTTGAGTGAAGCTAATTATAACAATATTATTGCACCGAGAGACGCTCTATAGCCCAGTATGGGGGAGATCTTGTAACGTGATGTAACGTTACTAATGTTTGTAACATGTCGGCAACAAATAATAGTGATAGTGAATATTATGGGAGAGATCTTGTAATGTGATGCAATGTTTGTAACATGTCAGCAAAAAATAATAGTGATAGTGAATATTATGGGAAATAAATTTTCTAATAGGCCAAAATAAAACAATTTAATATGGGGGAGATGTTGTAATCTTCCTACGTAACAAAACAATAAAAAAGTAAAAATTTAATTATCTGTAAAAATAAAATGTGGGTCAAGAAAAAACACAAAATTGAATTATCTGCAAAAAAAAAATGTTGGCCTTGCACATGGTTTTAAAATCATGTGCAATACATTCTAAACAAACCATGGTTTTATTGTACATGGTTTAGGAGGCTTTGCACATGGTTTCTAAACCATGTGCAAGGCCTCCTAAACAACCCATGGTTTTATTGTACATGGTTTAGGAGGGCCTTGCAAATGGTTTTAAAACCATGTGCAAGGCCTCTTAAACAACCCATGGTTGTAGGAGGGCCTTGCATATGGTTTTAAAACCACGTGTAGGGAAATGATGCAATGTTCGTTCCTAACAAAATAAAAAATATTATATGTTGGCCATAAATAATATTAAATATTAATAATAAAAATATAATATATGGACCTTAAATAAAAAGATGTGCCTTTTGGTTTGAATCAAATCAATGGATACCTAAGAAGAGGTTTCCACCCCTAGAGATTTGATCCATCTCGGCGCTTGATAGAGCCTAGGATTTGGATCTACGTTGGTTATACACTAAAGCCACACCATGTTTTGAGCTAAACTCCTCAAATTACTTGCTCATTCTTTATTGATCATTTGACAGATTCTTTCAACCTCATCATTCTTTCTTGATCGTGTGACTGTTTTAATTATTCTATTTGTTGTAAGCCTATAACCTCTATGGAACTCTTTCAGTCTTTGAGTTTTACCCCTAAGCTTTCCAAAAAGTTGATTTCAACAATTCGTTCAAGGAATAAATGTATATACCTAGGTCTTACATTCAATTTATTTATTATGCACATCTTCTACTTGTTGAAATTTTACTCTGTACATTAAAAAAGTTGTTTTCTTTTCACTTGAAATATAGGATTTTAGTGTCATTAGACTTCATAATTGATGTATTGAAAGAAAAAATTATATAATCAAATGAAAGTTATTATCCTTGCCATTACAAAAAAAATATCAACAAGCAAGTTATTATCATTATTATCATTCCCATTAGTAAAGTTAACTCTGGTCACTTAAAAAAGTTAACTCTGGTCACTTAAAAGATCGGTTGCCCCCACTTGAACTAGTAGGATTTTAAGGTTGTTGGATGTCATAGCATTGTTAGGATTTTAATGTTGTTAGATGTCATAATTATTAGGATTCTAATTATATCATTAAATGAAAAAGTTATGATTATTGATATTAAGAATATATCCATATAGGTCCATAGGGACAATATATATAAAGTTAAAAGAATAAATGTAAAAACTAAGTTTTTATGGAAAGTTTAGAATATATATCTTATTTTATGTTAATTAAAATTATATTAGTTATTTTCATGTCTTTTATTTTAAAAATATTTCAATAATATATTTATTTTTAAGATGTTATAATTATTTCTCATATAGTATGATTTTTTTGGTAAGTCTAAAACTTATGAAATTAAGCTATTTAAATTTTAATACTTAATTGAGCATTTTTATCTTATTGGAATATTGCCTGCCAACTCATCTGATGGGCTAGTTTATTTCCCATATTTCCATTTCCATATTGATTTTCTGCTAATCAATCCATCCCACATGGTAGATGGATATACCCTTAGTAACAAATTATGTATGTTTGAGCAAATCCGAAGAATCCATAGGGTATGGCATGTCAAAAGCGTTACCACCATACTTCTTCTATTGTCTCTATCATAGTTGCCAGCGTTACACTTTTATATATATATATATATCATAATAATGTTATCGAAGATAGTATTTACGGTTTGCGGTTTGTTCAATGATTTAAAAAAAAACATTTTTAAAGTTCTTTTCAACTAAAAAAACCAAAAACGTTAAACTAATATGCCCATGACATTATTTCATATGTACTGCTGTTGGTATCTTAATTAAAGCTTCGATTTGGGGCTCTTCTTTCGATCTTTCTATTCTAAACTGCTACAGCCCTTACCTCAATCGCGATTCTTTCTGGAATGTTGTGGCTTCGGGTGGTCTCCTCTCGCTGCCAAATCTTATCCTGGCTGGTGATCTGAATTTAACTTTGAATGCCTCATAGATTTGGGGATCTAGAGCGTAACTTGATCCCTTGGGACCTTTTTTCTTGAAGCTTTTCTTTGATCATCATTTGGTGGATGTGGCTCCATCCTGTGCTGGCCCTACATGGAGGAATGGAAGGATATGGGAAGATGGTATTTCAAAAAGGCTTGATCATTTTTTGTTATCAGATCATCTTGTTAGCTCTCTTCCCAGGTATCGGGTTTGGGCTCACAGATGTGGGATTTCTGATCACTTCCTTGTTTTACTTGATTGGTTGGATCATCAGAGCCCTTGCACCTATCCTTTTAAGTTTAATCAATCATGGTTAGACAATGAGAAATTTATCCAGATGATATGAGCTGAATGGCCACTTATTCACTCAAATACCTCTTTGGATGCTATGCATGATCTCTCATTAAACTTCGAGCACTAAAAGAAAAGGTCAAATCTTGGACTAAAGTAGAAGCTCTTAAGATGAAGGATAAGTCTGTGACCTTGGAAGAGGAAATAAGTTCTCTTCTTTTTTCTTCTCAATCTGCTATATTAAATGAAGATCAGCAACTGAAATTGAACTCTCTCAAAGCTGTTAGATCATGAACTTTATTCTGCAAGACTTCAAAGTAGGGTTACCTCGGCTCAAAATGGGGATGCAAATACTAAGTATTTTCATGCGGTGGCTTCAGCCCGAAAAAAATCATAATGCTATCTGGAGTTTGCAAGATGATTTGGGTAATTTGGTTTCAGATGATCATAGTCTTAAAGCCCTTGGGATTCGACACTACAAGACTATTTTTGAAGATGATCACTTGACAAACCTTGAGGCCCAACTAAAGGTTATTCATCGTTTTCCCTCCTATATTAGTGCGGTGGAGAAAGAAGCTTTCACTAGCTCTGTCACTATCATGGAAGTAGAAAGGGCTCTAAAATTGTTTAAAAGAGATAAGGCGCCAGGCCCGGATGGCTGGCCTGTAGAGTTCTACTTGACCTTCTTTGATCTCTTGGGACCTCTCCTCATCAATATGGTGGAAAATTATAGGATCTCGGGCAGACTGAATCCAACCCTTAATTCCACATTTTTAGCTCTCATCCCAAAGGTTGATCTGCCTGTGTCTTATGTTGATTTTTTCCCCATTTCTCTCTGTAATCTCTGCTATAAGATGATTTCAAAAATTGCAGCTCTGAGACTTAAGCCCTTCCTAGATGCTTCCATTTCCCCTCAGCAATTTGGATTTCTAAAAACCGCCAGATCCTCGAGCCCATAGCCATTACTCAAGAAGTTTTACATACCGTCAAAACCAAAAGGAGATGTGCTCTCATCCTAAAATTGGACTTATCAAAAGCATTTGACAGAGTTAATTGGACCTTTATCCGTCTCATACTTATTCAAATCAGGGTTCCTCTTGCTAGGTTTAACTGGATCTTGGGCTATATCTCTTCAGCCAACTTTGTTGTCCTCGTAAATGGTTCTCCTTCTTCCTTTTTTCCAGCCTCTCATGGAATCAGGCAGGGCTGCCCTTTGTCCCCCCTTTTGTTCATCCTGGTTATAGAAGGGCTTAGTCTTTTGATCGAAGATGCCAAATAGAATGGCAAAATTAAAGGGATCAAAATTTCATCTCATCTTTCTCTCACTCATTTACTATTTGTAGATGATGTGATTTTATTTGGTCTGGGTACTTTTGAGGAATGGTTGGATTTCAAAGTCATCCTTGATACTTTTTGTGAGGCCTCAGGTATGTGTATAAATTTGAACAAATCTTGTTTTCTTCATAATGATCTGGATGAGGCACTTCTCCAAAGAATTACTAGTCTCTTGCCTAGCTTCAGTCTGTCCCTGAGGATGAAAAGTTTCTGGCTTGCCCTAAAAAGCAATGGCATCTGGAATCATCTTATATCTATTAAGTATCTAAAAAAAAAGGCTTTGCATTCATGGTTTAGGGAAAAAAGCTTCAATTTTAAAAACGCCTCGATAATTTGGAGAGGGTTCATCTCTACCTTACTGTGGATTGGTAAAGGGATAATCTGGAGTGTTGGTAATGGATCTGCTATTCTCCTGGGTGCAGATCCGTTCGTTGGTATGGGCTCCTCTTTTACTCTACCGAGAGACTTGAGAGATTACTTGGAATATTATGGAATCTGCTCTCTAGCCCAAGCTAGGAATCAAACTCCCTTTGCCTCAAGCTACTGGTTCTTAGCTGAAGATCTCGATCTTGTTGGTGAATGGAAAGATCTTTGGGATAATTTTATCAGAAGTCTGTATTATGGCCGAATTCGTCTCTCTGATCAGAATGATTCTCTTATCTGGTCTCATAAAAATTATATGGGCCCTCTAATTGCTGCTGAAGGCTATGATTATATATTCTCTGACAGCTGTTCACAGATAGATGAGCCAGTTCTGGAATTTATATGGACTCTAAATATACCTCTGAAAATAGCTTGTTTTACATGGCTACTGACCAGAGGCAATATTTTAACCTGGGATCAACTCCAAATTAGAGGTTTTAATGGTCTGAGTCGCTATGTTCTATGTGAAGGAAATTTGGAGGATATACAACATCTCTTTATTTTCTGCCCTTTCACTGTGCGTATTCTCACACATTTCGCGGTTAAGTTTGGGTGCTCCTTTCCTATTTTCAATACTGTCTAGTCCTTTTTGGCTCAGTGGTTTAATACCTTTGCGCGTGCAGCTCCATTTAGATACTTGCCTCTGTTTATCTTCTGGGGTATATGGATTCTCCGGAATCACTGTCTTTTTGAAAATAGGAGACCGTCGTTCTCAGCTCTTATTTCTACGATTGAAGGTTTTTTAAATACTTACCCAGCTCCTATAAAAATCCATAAAATTCGGAATATTGGTTCTAAACTGTTAAAGGCCTTTCCCTGTGGATACTTCGATGGAGCTGTTGCGAAGAAAATAGGTGGCTCGGGTTTTGTGATCTATCTAAATGATACTCACTTCTTCAGTTTCTCTATGGGATGTGGTAGTAGCATGAACACTAGAGCGAAATTATTGGCTCTTTGGGGAATTCTTAGAGTAAGCTTGATGATGGGTATCCACATGCATTTGATATATGGTGATTCTATGGTTATCATATCTTGGCTCAACAGAATTTCTGCACTTGATGTTCCTTCACTGATGCATTGGTGTAATGTCATAAGAAATATGCTTCAAATGGCCCCTCCGGTGATCTTCAAACACATATTCCGTCAGTATAACTCGCTGGCAGATGGACTCTCAAAACAGGCCCTGAATTTGGATATGGGATATGGATATTTCTCTGAAACACTGGATGGTTTGGTCATAAATCATGGCCAATATGTTCTTTTTTAGTGTAGCTGATTCACTTGTTTTTTCAGCATATGATGGATTATCTTTGTCTGGTCTGTTTGAGTCCTTTCAGCCAGCTTGTCTTGCTGAGGAATGTCTTGTTTGATGTTCATCTTCGATCTTTCTCTACATTATCTGACCTGATTTATGAGGGATGATGAGAAAAGTCTGCTATGATCAGACTTTTTCTTCTGGTAGACAGTATTCTGTATGTTGTCATTTTATGTTGCTGTGATGTTCTGGATTGACATATATTTATCAGTCATCATGTTGGTATGTAAATGATGTCTTTTGATTCATATGAATAACAAAGACTGATATTTTTTCCTCTGAAAAAAAGAAAAAAATTATGGCCAGAATAAAAAAGGGTTTACCTCATTTGTTTTTCTTATCAATTAAAACTGTCTTATAAACATGTTAACTACATAATTTATTTAATAAAAAACACTAATTTCACAATTTTTAAAAAAAAATCACACATATACTAGTACAAATCATATTTACTAATCATACAGAAAAGTACACCTAACTTTCAAAGCGGTGAGGGAAGTGCGTAGGAAGACATTAACCAAGCCTTCCAAGTCATCACGGATATCCATAGTAATTTCATGGGAATTGGTATAAAGCATAGATTTCTTTGGATTTCAAATTACTTATTATATTAGAGCATAGATTTAGGTGAAGTCTAAACTAATTTCATATATATATTATAAAGTTTTTTTAATATTTTTTAATAATTATTAATTTAATTTAATTATATTTTGAAGTTAATAAATAATTTTAATTTTTTTAACTTTGTTTATTTTCTATAGTTTTATTCACACGTATGAAATTTTATAATTTTCTCTTCTCAATTTAAATATAAATCTTTAATTTTCATAGTTTTCTCTTACTAAATTAAAAAATATAATCATTTTATATTTTAAAAGGTGTTTAACATTTTTTTAAAAGAAAAACATTTGCATAATATTATAATCATATTTTAGCCTTGTTTATATAATCAAAGACTTAGACCTTGATTTACATTATTATGATGGCTAAAGCCTAACTACTTAAAATAATCTGATTTTTTTTTCAAATCGTGCTATATCTTTAAGAAAATAAAGTTAGGTTCACCATAAACATGAAGTGAAAAGAAAAACTATAACACAATATTTTTATGTTCACTAAAAACACACTATTTTTATGCTCACTCAAAATAAACAAAGAATTCTTTACTTACAAAAATAATGAAAGTGATTTTTTCTCCATCACAAAAACATATTTATAATATTTTGTATTTTAAAAATCAAATATATAAAAAAAATCATATTTACAATATTTTTCCTTTCTAAATTTGAATAAATACTTTATATTTTTAAATTCAAATAAATACATTAAACATAATCAACTAAATATTTTAAATATTGTGTTTATTAACAATGACTCCTATAATATAATTAACCTTCAAATATTTATTATTAATTTAAAATTTAAACATAATCCACTAAATATTCTAATGGTTAGCAATGATACATGTAATATAATTAACTTTTTAATATTGGTTATCAATAAATTTAATATAATCTAAAATTTAAATAAAATTTAAATTTTTAAACTATAAACACAAAAACTTAAAATTTTAAACCATAAACACATAAACCGTTAGAGTGAGTGAACTAACCTAATTTCAAACCTAATTTCAATTCTTTGTTGCCATTCAAAAGTTTATATATCTTGTTCCTCCGTGGAGTGAAAACTTTTAAATATCCATTGTAATCTTAGTAAGTGGCGGCCCTAAATCAAAACTTTCGCTGATACTTACGCCATAAGCCTTCACTTACTCCTCCGCAAGCTGCAGAGGATGAGGATCCAGCGTTGTCAGAATATTATAGTAAAACTCGTTGATAGAAAACAAAAAGATTTCAAATCTTGAATAGCCGTTGTATGATAACGGCATTCTTGATCAAAGGAAAAATGCTTTAATGGAATGAGACCAAGGATGAGGTTGCAATTTTGTTCTCTGCCTGTAGTAATTATTCGATATTCCTTTGCTGTGTGGCTGGAGAGAAAATTGGATGAGGTTGTAGTTTGTTTCTTCCTTGATTAAGATTTGAAGAAGACCCTTTGTCTTGTTTGTAATATAGATGTGTTTTCTCAGATTTCTGCACTTATTAAGCGATTTCACGGTGAGTTCCAATCCCAAGATCATATTATTGGGGCGATGTTGATGAAAATGAGGCGGTGATGAAGAAGAAAACGAATGAAATCCGGCGATGAAGAAGACAACGAAAGAAATCTGGTGATGAAGAAGAAAAAGAATGGAATCCGCCGATGATCAAGAGAAGAAAGGAATCCGGTGATGAAGAAGAAAGCGATTGTGGAGTTTCACGAAAACGACAATTTCCAGCGTCAGTCAGTCCAAATCCGGCTAACGAAGGAATGATGAAGAAGTGATCGGTTACTTCTAGAACATAGTAACTGGAGGATTTAACGACCTGTTATCCCACGTCCATTCGGCTTTTTTTAAAAACTTTTTTGGTTGGTTTGATTCTGAAAACATTACTGCGTTTACTTTCTGATCATCTTTTTAGGTTTTTTTTTTGGGTTTTTGATTATCTTTTGGGTTTCTTTTGTTTTGATTATGTCGAGGCGGGGATTTTTTTGGGGGGTTTTTTATTATGTTTTTGGGTTTCTTTTATGTTCATGCTCAACCTGGTCATCACGCTGATTGCCCAAGTTTTGCCCATATAAATAGGGTTCAATTTTGTTTGTTTTAGCTTTGAATCCTTTAGATTGACTGTCAAAAAGTTTTAAATCATGGGAGACATCCTTTGTGATTGGAGGTTGTCTTTTGGGTTTCTTTTATGTTCAGGCTTTACGGGGTCAGCACGCACTGGAGGAACAGCACGCATTGGAGGAACTGGAGGACCTGGTGCTATATAAATAGGGTTTCGTGATGTAGATGTGCCGGAGAAGATGTATGTATCTTAAATCTTAACGTGTTTCAACATTTCCTCGTCTTCTATCTGGTGTCTGTGTGTTTATTGTATGGTGTCGTTTGTCCGATCATTTATGTGTGTGTGATAGAAGAGCCTGGACGGGATTGGAGCATCCGCAGGAGCAAACAACTTCAAGGGAAGGATAGTTGAGATGCTCAGTGATCATTTCTCTCCTTGGTATGTTTTATTGTTATGTTTTTTTTTCTTTCTGCTTATCTCAAATCTCATGCATAGCCTTCTTTTCATTTTATCAATTTGATTGAAAATATTTCAGGTTTGACTTAGTTATGTTCGGACGTTAATCTCCAAGA
Source organism: Pseudotsuga menziesii (assembly GCA_001517045.1). Taxonomy (NCBI): domain Eukaryota; kingdom Viridiplantae; phylum Streptophyta; class Pinopsida; order Pinales; family Pinaceae; genus Pseudotsuga; species Pseudotsuga menziesii. The sequence goes on along the minus strand of LPNX010278497.1, from coordinate 6,629 downwards.
TGATCTTTCAATATGATTCAAGGCATTTTTAAGCCCCAATGTTCCAAGCATTTGGAAGCCTTTTATTTTTGTAAATTCAATAAGCCCTAATGCTTGAAGCATTTTGAAACCTTTCATTTTTGTAAATTCAATAAAAACTCTTGATTTCTTCCGATTTAACTCAAATTCATGCATAGCTTTCATGTTTATGTCAAATCTAAACTTATTAAAAATATTTCAGGCTCTGTTATGTTAGGATGGAAACAACCTTTAAAGCTCGATGGAAGGCAAGCACTAGAGTCTTTCTATTCTCGCTTCAAAATCATTCTTGAATGAATCCTAGCTACAGGTATGGTGGCTCTACTTTCTTTCTTTTCTAATAGTGGATACTATCACTGTCAATGGCCCTATGTATCGACCATGCTTTTTTATTTTTTATTTTTCACATCACAATCCCTACCATATTCTCAACTACAGTTATAGATGGAATTGTTGGTATTCAGATTAAATATAAATAGCGGCTTCGGTCACATCCCTCTTTATTTTAGAATTGGGGTTTAATGGGTTGTTTTCCAATTGGCGGTCCTGAGGTCTTATTTACATCGCTCTTCGTTTTAGGGTTTAATGGGTTGTTTTCCCAATTGGCGGTCGTGAGAGAGAATATTTTTCCCATATGGGCTGTAACTCATGTTTATAAAAAGGTAAACCTCCCTTCATTCAACACCACACTCGAAAACATGATGATGTCATTAGTATTTTATTAACAAATGATAGTAGGGATGTAGTCAACCTATTAAGTATTAATAGATTGACTAAGTATTTAATTAGGATATCTAGATTTCATAATCAAAGTAGTAATGAGCTGATTGTCAAAATCTCCACACACTAGAGAACCTCCGTTCCTTCAACGCTACGCACTCTAGAAATATTATAACTCTTTATGATATTTCTACGAATTCATATTATAACTCTTCATGATA
>LPNX010278477.1:47373-89675 GCA_001517045.1 Pseudotsuga menziesii | reverse complement strand
AACTTGCACATGGTGGGACTCATGTACTAGGCAAATAAGACAAAATAAATGAAATAATGTCTAAGTGGGTAAATACTATGGGTTGATTATTCTAACATGGCGCTGCTTCCTTTTCTATCCTTTGTCTTCAATACATCGGCCTCATTGCTCCTTTTCCTTTATGAGGGTAGCTGAGCCCTCCTGTCTACACTGCTGCCTTAAATACAGTGGTTGAGCTTTCTCCTCTCGACCGCTACCTTTAGTGCAGTGGTTGAGCTCTCTCTTCTCAGCCACTCAGGTACTGTTACCTTTGACTTTCTCATTCCAAAACAACAGCTTTTCCTGTAGCTGTGGGACCCTACTCCAACAGTTCCCTAACACTTACTTGTGGCTCGTCCTTGAGCCACTAACAGCTAGTTTCTCTTACTATAGCTTCTCCTTGGCTTCCTGTGAAGTCCTTGTAAATATCTGTCAAAGTCCCACGACTTCTTTCTCCATAGCTTCGACACACTCTTGTGCCATTTCAAGCATAGCTTGACTGATGCTTGAATATTCTGTAACTTCAGTGTCACTTCTGCTCCATTCTTCTGTTCAGCTTTCTTATCTTCAGTGATCTTCTCGTCTTTCTGCTTCTCTACAACAAAGACTTTGATGACAGCTTCTACATCCTGCGCTTGACTCCTCATCCTTGGCGGCTGTCTGACCTGTGATGCACCTAATTTCACAACCTTGGGTGGCATCGTCATAGCAGAATGGAGGCCACCACTGTGGAATCATCTCACAATGTCTTCTAAAGGTTCCTCCTTGGACAGAACCCACTCAGTGCAATAATATGGACAGGAAATGGCTGCGAAATTGGGGAAAACTAGCACTCTGTAACTGGGGTATCTCTGCACAAAGAAAACTCTACAACTTGCTCTATAGCTCTCTCAAATTGCCAAAGTAACCCTTTCGTATGGATGATATTTATATTTATAACAAAGGTGATACTCTGTGACTCAATGGTCCTGTAAACTAGACCCATTGACAGTATTAATTGCATGGACAAGACAACACCTGTCGTTTCGATCCTCATTAATTGCTGAAATCCGATCAAATTTCCCTCGAAATGTGTGTGCAGGCGCCAATCTCGTCAAAGATTTTACCAAATCTAGAAAAATCATTATACTGTTTCCAAATCTAGGGCAACAGATACATGTCGTATCCAGATTAACTGCTTGTTAGAGGGCGAAGTGACTGGCCCTCTATCCTTTTTCAAAATTGGCTACGTGGCATGGGGAAACATCGCCTTGTTGTGATGCCTCACCGCATCACCTGCACAAAACAACTTACTCCATAAATTATTTTTTTTTTTCTTTTTTTCGCAAGCATCCTATGACTTGCGCAAAATGAACCGTCCTCATGTGATTCCTTGTACTTAGAATATCTGCCGGTGTAGACTAATTCCTAGTACGATGCCTCCTTTCAACTACACTGGGCATCTGCACTTCCATACATTGTCTGAGTTAGGCTTGAGAGGTGGAATGGCTATCACTATAGAGCTTGAGCCTACTGCCATTAATCAAAGTGGGAAGAAGCTCCCCGTTCAGTTTACTGAGCTGAACGACACCTCCTTCTGTAACTTTTTTGAATCTGATATGGCCCCAACCAATGTTTCTTGAACTTTTCTAGAAACTTAATAAACTTACTGTCATAAAGGAGCACTAAGTCTCCTATTTGAAAAGTCTTACTCTTAATGTGCCTGTCATGCCAAGATTTTTCTTGTGCCTTCTGCACTTTCTTATGGAATCCTGTGATGAATCTGTCTTCCTCTAAGGCAAGCAGTTGCGCTAGTCTTTCATTCATCGTGTCTGTATCAGTCATCCCGGTAATTTGAGTAACTCTTAAACTGGGAATAATATATTCCATAGGCATAACAACCTCTTGTCCATACACCAAGCTGAAAGGTGTGTGCCTTGTAAGTTTCTTGCATGTATTCCTATAAGCCCATAATACAGCGTTAACCCTGAGGTCCCAATCATTTATTTGGCTATTACAGATATTAGTAAGAGCATTTTCTAGAATCTTGTTAAAGGCCTCCACCGTACCATTAGCTTGTGGGTGGTAGGGAGTTCTCTTATGGTGCTATATCTGGAATTCCTTTGTCAAGGCTTCAATAGTGCGATTCAAAAACTGTGTGCCTTGATCGCTCATTAAAATTACTAGACATCCAAATCTACTGATGATGCTTTCAAAAATGAACTGTGCAGCTGTAGCAGCATCACAATTCCTTACTGCTTTGGCCTCTGCCCATCTGGTGAGGTATTCTGTTCCTGTGATGATGTATCTTGCACCAGTTCATTTTCCTGGTGGGTTGATAGGACCCACAAAATCTATAGCCCATTTTTCAAATGTGCGCAGTGTGATCTGTGGTCGCAGTGGAATTTCATCTCTTCGTGAAGGTTTTCCTACCCTCTGGCAGATATCACAGCATCTGCAAAAATCCTTAGTATCTTTGTGTAAAGTAGGCCACCATAATCCTGCAGCTAAGATTTTCTGAGCAGTCATCTTTCTTGCGAAATGACCTCCTACGACACCTGAGTGTGCTTCTCTAATAATGGCCTCTTTCTCATGTGGCATAATGCATCTACGCAGGACTTCATCTGGACCTAACTTGTATAAGTGCCCTGCAATCAATGTGAAGTCTGCTGCTTTAACAACTAGCTGTTTCTTTTGATGCTTAGTAAACTCAACAGGTGCCCATTCTGTGGTGAGAAAGTGAATGAAATCAGCGTAGTACTCATCTGCGATCTGAATAGCAAACAATTGCACATCTGGCAAATTGTCCTCTAGGTTACTTGGTTCCTCTCTTGAGTCTATCCGTGACAGATGATCAGGTCCGGCATTTAATATTCCTGGTTTTACAATGATTTCAAAATCATACTGAAACAGGAGTAACCATCTACATATTCTTCCCCCTAACACTGGATTATTGACCAAGTACTTTAAAGCATAATGGTTAGTAAAAATCTTGAATGAGGCACCCAACAGGTAGTGCCTAAACTTCTATAGAGAATACACCATAGCTAAACCTTCTCTCTCTGTAGTGGTGTAGTTCTTTTCTACAGTGGATAGCTTTCTGCTTGAGTACACTATAGGGTGATCGATACCCCCTTCTCATGGCTGGGTTAAGACGATCCCTAGTGCGATGCCAGATGCATCCACATGTACATGAAATGTCTTAGTCCAGTCTGGAAATACTAAGATGGGTGCTATAACCATCTTTTCTTTGAGAGTGTCTAGACTTTTCTGGCATTCCTCATTCCATAGGAATTTGACGTCTTTCTTTAACATCTTTTCCATCGATGTTGTGATCTTTGCGTAACCCTTGATTAATTTTCTATAGTACCCGGTGTGACCAAGTACTGTCCTTAATTGCTTGACTAAGTTGGGTGCTGGAATATTTACAATGATGGAAATATTTGCAGGATCTACCATCAAGCCTTGTCTGCAAACAATGTGACCCAACAAAATACCAAATGGCGCACAAAATATACATTTTTTCAAGTTCAGAGAAATCTGGTACTGCCTACATTTCTCTAACATCAGTCTTAAATCTCCTATGTGCTTGTCGATTAATCCAAATACAGTCCAGTCATCAAAATAAACCTCTAGGAATTTATGGATGTATTCTTTAAATACAGTAACTACTACTCTTGAAAAGACAGCTGGTGCATTTCTAAGACCAAAGGGCATTACCATATACTTGAATGAGCCCCATTCTATTGCAAAAATGGTCTTATATCAATCTTCTGGATGGATTCAGATCTGGTGATAGCCTGAAAAGCCATCGGTGAAGGAGTAGACCTCCTGTCCTCCCACATTGTCTAACACTTCATCAGTAAACGGTGTCGGGAATGGGTCATGAAGTGATGCATCATTGAGTTTACGCAGATCGACACAAATTCTGATTTCTCCTTTTTTTTTCTTTTCTTGCACGACCATGGGACGAACCCATTCGCTTTCCTCCATGGACTCAATGATGCCTGCTGCTAGCATCTTATCGATCTCATCCTTAACTTTTTCTTTATACCACGGATTTAATATGTATGGAGGCTGTTTGACTGGCCTAGCATCCTCTTTCAATGGTATCCTCATTACTCCCAGATCTCCTACTATTCCCTTCATTTTTGTGAAATTAGTGGGGAATAAGTCCTGATAGTCATCTAACAGATCTGCAATGTGTGCTACCATTTCATCATCCTAATAATCTCCAATAGAAGCAAACTTTGGTTCTATGTCTGTGCCAATATTGATCTTTTTAATCTTGATGGGGTCTGTGATAGCTGGAATCTGTATCTTTGGTCCATCAACATCGCGAGTCCCTTTAGACTCCAGAATGCTGATGCTGCGAGGATCCTCATCCTCATCCTCTGGTTCTGCTGTGAATTTATAACACTCGAGCGCATATTCTAACTAGATGGCCCACTCGGGTTGCGTATGTACTAATAGGGTACAGTCCTCAAATATCTTAGTCTTTATGACGTCTAGGGCCTGATCAATACTTGGATACTCAGATTCAAAAACGAAAGTGAGTTCAAAGCTATCTATCATAAGTGGCCATGTAATGGTTCCTCTGCGCAACTCAGTCTCAGTGTACCAGTTCTTTGGAATTTGGTCTAAAGTGTGAATGAACAGGTGAACCCATTCATCCTCTAGAATGTCCGACCAATTCTGTTCACACATTTTAATATGTGACCTAGGGTCACTTTCTCCTGTGTACCTCTGCTGTAGATACTCCTTGTCATTAGAAAACCTGATCGCCATCAATCTCTTGAAGTCATCCCATGATGCGATATGTTCTCTATGTGCATGCCACCATCTTACAGGTGTGGCTCTTACTGCAAGGTTAATGACTAACATCCTCTACTCTTGAGGAATTTCCTGTTCAAACTGCTCTAAAAATTCGTTGACATCTGCTAAGCCATCAAACGATGGAGTATCCTTAATCTCTACACCAATCCATCGCAGTGACTTAGTCATAAACGCACATCTACGAGCTGAGACTTCGTAAAGTCTGTTCTGTCATTCTCTAGACCAACATCCGAGTCTGATGCACATGAGCTATCATATCGCTAACTAATGTTCCCTTCTGCGGTTGGATTGATGTAGTCACTCTGATTGGCCGTCATCTAATAGAGGCTCTCTATATTACGTGCCTCATCCTCTGTTCGGATAGGTTCAATATATATGGGACCCTGAAAAGGATCCAATGGTGCGATGACCCGAATCTGATTGTCCTCAAAGTTCATCTGTCTCTTCTTTAAATTGATAATAGCCATGTTACTGATTTCCCAATCAATACCTAGTAGCGCTGGGTACGGTCTACTATCGCCAATGATTTCTATAACTTCAAAGTACGCAAAGCTGCGAAATCCGTCAATGTCAACTGGCACCTGCGGTAATCGACCCAGTGGCAATACCCACTACTGATTGGTTAGTCTCAGATGGATAGGTGATCTGGCTAACTTAGGGCTACCCATTTATTCCCATGTCTTCTTAGTCAGAACATTTACCTCTGATCCTAAATCTAGGATTACCTCATCCCTTTCGAATTCTCCGACTTGTGCTCTGAGCCTCATCTCTCTTCCTGTTCTTGCATGTCCCATAATATTATGAATAGCATGCTGCACACTACTCACGTAAGAAGATAGATGACACTGATCTATGATGCGCTGAAGCTCTCCGATAGCTTTCTCATTTCTCACTAGTTTTAAGCAACTCTGCGGGAAGGATTGTAAACTTCCTGTCGACTCATCCTCATCGCACCTTCCTGATGTGGTAGCCAGCAAGATATTTCTACAAGTTGCAGTTCTCTCTTACTCGCGGACTCTGATAAGGGGAGGACTCCTATCGCATCGCAGCGACTAGGACGATGCGCAAACTCTCCCCTCTGTGTTTCTCACTATCTGCTTTGTCTCACACTGTAACTCCTCTGTCGGTGCGATATCATCTTCTGTCAATGTGATATCTCCTATCGTATGACCTAGTGCGACTCTCAAGGTCCAAAGGCTTACTCACTAGGAGGGATAACTCGGCTGACCTTCAACAGGGTGTTAAACAACCTTACTTGAACTTCCACCATTCAACACACTCAACATCGCTATACTTAACTTGCTGAATAAGTATACTGGAAACACTTAACAGAGTGACTATTACTATGTGAAACAAGCACTGATAAACTCATAAGTAGACACTTGATACATTTAAACTCACCTTTAACCTTATATAATGCTGTAACTGAATGAGAACATACAGACATTTACTAACTGATATACAGAATTCATGTAACAGATAACAGATAGCAACTAAGTAAAACACAATCACATGAAGCAGTCACATAACACACTGATTTTACGTGGTTCACTTCCAGGGTAGAAGCTACGTCCATGGGAACTGGTTTATATATTATAACTTGGGAGAGTAAACACAATTCCACTGCAACCTCATATGTAGCTGATATCTTCTGGGTAACTCCATGCACACCACCGGGAGCCCTTCTCTCTTAGATCTCTTCTCTTCTTATATTGCTTCTCTTACAATATACTCTTCCTCTCTCTCTCTCTCTCTCTCAATCCCTGTGGATTGTTACATACATACTCTAGGAGTCAGCTACTGGTTACCGTAAGATACTACAGACTGAATAACAAAACCAGAGCTCGGCTCTTCTATAATACAAAATATCTATGAGCTAACAGATCATCGACTGACTAGATAAATGTCTGAATAGCTAATAGATTGTCCGATTAGCTGAATAGCTAACCTTTTACAATACAAAATACATCCATTTATAGGTGGCCCGAAGGTCTCCCCATTACAACACTGTGGGCCTCTCCCAACAATAACCCAAAACCCTAACTATGACAGTCTGTCTATCTGTACTCGAACTGCCGGTTTCCGTCACACCACAACTTCCTACATTCTTCCATGCTTCCCGGCGCTAACCGTGGGTACTGGCACCGCTTCCTTTTCTGTCCTTCATCTTCAATACCTTGGCCTCATTGCTCCTTTTCCTTTATGAGGGTAGCTGAGCCCTCCTGTCTACGCCGCTACCTTAAATACAATGGTTGAGCTTTATCCTCTCAGCCACTACCTTAAGTGCAGTGGTTGAGCTCTCTCTTCTCGTCTCCTCAGGTACTATTACCTTTGACTTTCTCATTCCAAAACAACAGCTTTTCCTGTAGCTATGGGACCCTACTCCAACAGTTTCATAGCTTAATGGCTTGTATCGTATTAGGGATCCGACATTATTATGAATATTCTTAGGTGTGAGATTGCTAGAACAACAACTTGAGAACATAACATACATACATGTTTCAAGAATTTTTAATGAAGTTGCTGACTCATATGATAACTATGTGTTAGATTTCCATTTGTTTCATAGACCATAAGCATATCACAAACATATATTTTTACACACATGTAAATAAATAAAAAATCGATAATCATAAAAGTTTTTCATTAAACATCCAAAACGTGACATCATAATACATAAGTGTCATAATACAAAAATGGGGCTTCCGAGCCACCAAAATATAATACACGGTAGTACAAAAATGAAACACTCTCAGGTCTCTAAGCCTAAGGAGGAGGAGGGGGGTTCTAATCATGGTAGCACACCATGTCTCTAGCTAATCATTGAAATAATTGAACCCATGCCCATGGTACACCAAACACCTGGCATTGCATGGCCTTAGGAAATTCCTTGACTTGCACCATGGGTACCCTGTGTGTCAAGCATACAAAATTTGTGTGGATGCTTTGGAGCATCCACTCTGCATCCACACCCATGATGTCATCTCCTCTTCCCCTTCGTCTATGATGAGGCAAACCGTTAGGTCACCATAGTCCAACATCTGCATACACATGACAGATTGTCACTATGTGTCGTCACACCAAAACATGTCTTTTGAGTCAATATCAAAAAACACGAAAAAAATTTAATAATTCAAAAAATTAAAAAGAGGGTTTGGGATTTGTTACCTATGTCGCCATATGCCACTCCTGGTGGTCAGCACAACTCCGAATCTCCTTGGAAATCTATCCCTACATAGGGATAGTTATCGATGGCAATGATCTGTTGCCGCCACCATGGAAAGAAGTCCACTAGGTAGAGGTTAGCCACCCTACCTCCTCCTAGTTTGCGTGTTAGGTCATGTTTTTGTTTTCCATCTTTTAATACTTTTGTTTATGTTTTGAAGCTTGGTTTTATTCATTACTACTAGAAAATTTTGTTTCTTAGGATAGTTTGAATCTTTTTCCTTTAATTTTTATGTTATTTGTTTTCTTACTTTTAGTTTTTCAAAATTTTGGTTTGATTTCATAGTTAGAGGGCTTATAGAATGCTTATATGGATTAAAAGGTCTTAAAAATAACATAAAAACTTGTTTAAGGGTCTTAAACCAAGTTTAAACCTATATCATAAGTTTAACTATTAAAATCATTAACTCAGACTTTCTTGTAGTGCAAGCCTGGAAAATTTGCACACATGAGCTACAAGAAAGTCATGTAGTTCAAAAAGCATTATTTTTCGGACAGATTTTTTGAAATTCTCACATATGAGATGTCTTTTATACTGAGTGATGGATTTGATACGTGTTCCCACTAGAATAATAACTGTGACAGGTGTGAATATCATCATGAGGGAGATTCATGACTGTATGTTGCAGAAGTGATGGAATAATGATGGTTGAACATAATGATACAACGTGCCTTGAATCTCGTATTCCCTGAAGTGCATGTAGAGCAGATGAAGGTCGTGGCGAAAAATCAGAAATCTGTAATCAAACTTTGAAACAGGGAAACAAACTAGGGATTTGAGGAGTAGTTTTTTGCAGTTATCAAAATGATTAGAGAATATTAAGGAATACAATTAGACACCTTCTAGTCAAGAAAACATGATTACAGCACCTGGATTCATCACTTTGATAGGTAAGCTGTGGATCGTTACCAAAGTTTATAAATTTGGGGCTTTTCAAAATAGAGGACTAATGATAAAATTGATTGAAGATTATCAGTTTATAAACCTAATTCTTACTGAATGATGAATTCTCTGTCAATGGAATTAAAGTATTTATCAGTTTAAATGAGAGTGTTCAGTATAGGGTTTTAGGTTTCCCAGTTCAGCATTGTTATCAAATTGTGAAGACTTGAAGAGATTTAAAGTTTGTTTAATTGATAGTAGCTATTTGACAATTATTCAAGATGAAAAGAAGTGGTAAGACTAATAGAGCAGAACCATTAGACATGAGTTGGGTTCAAACCTTTCCAGATTGTGCAAAACTATTTGCAGAAGCATGGTGGTTAGTATTTTTTGAAAGGATTGAAGGTTATCACTCAGATGTTTCTTACAAATTCGCTCAATGTTTGGATAAGGATGTAGTGTCTTTTGATACTTTGAATTTTAAACTGACCAGGGAATTGTTAGCAGAAGCAACTGGAATTTTAGATGAGGGTGAATTTTGGTTCAAAAAGGTTCCTTTCACTTTTGATGCTCAGAGATATCTACTTCCAGATGTAGTAGTAGATTGGGGAAATGGAGTACCTATTCAAAAGTTTAAGCCAGAATGGATAGAGCCTATCAAAATCCTACAAAGCTATATCAATTGTGAAGGGAGATTTGCTTTTGTGTTTAATTACAATTTTAGATTCCTTCAGCATCTCGGTCATGAATCCAAAATGAATCTCCCATTATTCTTTTTGAAAAGTTTACATAAGATTTCAAGCAGGGTGAAAGAACATCAGGATCACACCAAACAATTAGTATTTCATCATGGGCTTATTAAACTATTTATAAGCACTGCACTTCAAAAAAGAGAGAAGACATGGGAATACTTCTTGTTTTGGTCTAGTTTCCAAACAGAGAAGGAAGAGAAGTCTCAGAAGAGACAGTTAGACAAGGGTCAAAACTTGATCAAGAAACTTAAAAAGAAGGTCACAGTCAAAGATGAAGAGGGTGGTGAACTAGGAAAATCTTCGAACTAGGAATATGAAAAGATTAAGATTGAACAACAAATTAATGTTGAAGAAAATAAAGTTTCAAGGTCAGAGGTGAAAGAACTTGAGCCTGTAGAAGATTCTTCTCCTAAAGAACTGAACCAAATTGTAAATGAAGAGATAAAGAAATGGGAACAAACCCCTATTACAGTGCTCTCTAAAGAAGAGGAAAAATATTTATCTAATGAAGCTAGGGTTCATACCACTGATAAAGATAGGGTTCATTCTAAACTGGAGATACATGCCCATTCTGAAGAGGAGACAGTGTCACGAAGGAAGCAAATGAAAGTGGTTGAATTAGATTCAATTACACATCAAGGGAAAGCTTTGAAAATGCTAGGAGAGGTTGGAGCAGTTTGGAGGCCCAAGACAAGGCAATAGAACAAGCTTAGGTTAAATATGAAGAAGCTTTTAAATCCCAAATTAGCTGAGAAAAAGGTTACATTAATAGAAGATTCATCATCTTGGGAGAAATTGGAAGAGAGTGAGGATGAAAACAAAGAAGTTAAGAAGGGTAAAAAACCAATAGTTCCAAAAGATAAACCAGTCTTCACTGATACTAAGATCTCAGACATATTCATGGAGGCTCGAAATAAGATGATTCAAGGACAACTGCAAAATGATATAAAGAGTTCTTGTATGGAGAAAAGAGAGGAAATTGAAGATGTAGTTTAGTGCAGTATTGAAGCTGAAGAACATTCATAAATTCCTGTGACCTTGACAGAGCATATGAAGGAGGATGAAGAAATATTCAAGAAGCTGAAAATCCCATGGATACCAGAAGGGATGCAGCCAATAGTATAAGGTAAATGCATTGATTCTAAGAAGGAAAATATGCAAAGGAGTATTAAACAATACAAGCATCAAATTAAGTACCTGCATGAAAGCAATGAGGAATTAGTGATTGCAAATAAAAGACTAAGGGAATATCTGGAAGAAGTTAATAGTCACTGTCAGGAACTGATTTCAGTTTATAAAGAGGCTCTCAAAAGAAAAGACAGACAGAGAATCAGTTTACAGAACTAAAGCAAACTATTCAGAAGCTGACACAGCAGAATGAAAAGTTGACAAGAAGAGTTGCATATTTGGAAGCAGACCATCAGAAATCTAGAAGGAAAGCCCAGGCATTAGAGGGAATTGCTGTTTTAGTAGAGGCAGCAAAAGACTTGTAAAAGTACTGTAAGAAGAGCAGTTATTAGTTAGTTTGAAAAAGTTATTTCATTTTTGTACAATGATAAGTTTATATTGAATAGTTTGATAGATAACCTAAAAAGTAGTTATGGTTTAGTTATGCAATTGTTTTGAAGGAACATGAAAAATGTAAGTCTGAAAAAGGACCAAGGGTTCAATTTTTGTTGCAAGGGGAGGCTATCAAGCTATGGTTTATGAGATAAGTGTAAAAAATCTTATTTGTTTTTTATGACTGAATTATGAAATGTATGGAACTATAAGCACTTTTTAGACTTTTGACTTGTTTCATTTCTAATTTGTGTTAATTACCCAATTGGTATACTCATTTCCTGTTTAAGGTTTTTATGCTTGAAATGCTTGCTAATTGTGGGTGGAACTCAGTAATGTGATTTTTATGTTTGGATTATAGTTTATATGTTATGCATATGAATATTTCAAATGCTCATGATTTAGTGTTTGCTTTGGTTTCATGAAGTTTCTTTCCTCTTGTCTACAAACTTTGCAACCAAAACCCTAGAAAAACCTGTTTTACTTTATTGTGTTTATTGATATTGTGTTGGCTTGTTATTTTGTAGTCTGAGAACAATTTCTAGCACTAACATCTTTGGCGCCGTTGCTGGGGATGAAGTTGAAAACCTATTTTCCTTGGGATACTCATCATTTCACTGGTTTTGAGAGGTGAACTTAAACCAACAAATTTTAAAGACTACTTTTCACCAGTATTTCACAGTGGCTACTAAGGGAGTTGGAACAAGAAATAGAACTAGTTCATTTTTATAGCTGGGTGTTTCAGACCCAGAACAGATATTGAAAACAACTAGGAAGATCAGAAGGTCTCAGTCATCACCATCCCTATGTATCCCTGATTAGTTAGATATTTCATCACCTTTTTTTGTTTTTAAGGGAGAAGAACAAGATTCATCTTGGTTGAAGCCTACATTCCCTATTTGTAATTTTCAAGTTTTCATTGATCCTCAATATTTCAAGAAAGAAAATAAAATATCTCCCGTAAAAATCCCTTTATTTCATCTCAAAGTTGGTAAAACTCCATTTCAGCCAAGTTCTAGTCAAGTCTTTCCATCGCCTAAACCAGTTAACTTAAAGATGGCAACCCAAAATCAGCAATTAGACATGATGGACCGAATGGTGGCACCTAGGTATGCACCTTTAGGTTTTCCTCAACCTTTGAATGCACTTCCTGGGGGTAATTACCAAAAATACTTGCCTAGGTTTAATGGACAATGCTATACCACAGCTAAGGAGCATTGGGATGCATTTCTCAGCTATGCTGATAATCAGAATATTGAGGCAAAGGATTTGTGGATGAGGATGTTTGTACATATTCTTGATGGAGAGGTCAGAAAATGGTTCAGAGAGTTACCTATAAATTCTATTACTATCATAGAAGAGCTTCAGGATCTTTTCATGAGACAGTAGGGTGATACCAAAGATCACACATATTACATTACTGAGTTTGGAGCCCTTAGAAGAAAGAAGGATGAAACCATAGCTAATTTTTTGAAGAGGTTCAATAAAATGTATGGCAGAATCCCTGCAGAGATAAAACCTTCAAAAACTTCTGCAAAACTCACTTATGCCAATGCTTTTGATCATGAGTTTTCCCTACTCTTGAGAGAAAGAAGACCTGTTACTTTACTAAATGTGTAGGAGTCAGCATTAGAAGTGGAGTCTAATATATTAGCTTCTAATATATTGAAGGGAAATATAGCTCAACAGATATATGATAGGAAGGGTAAGAAAGAGGTAGCACTAGGGGTTTCAGCATCCCACTCTGTAGAAGGTAAAATTGATGAGATGGCCAAGCTAGTAAAAATCTTGAAAGCAAAACTAAACAAGTTGGAATTAGAGAGGAATTCAAATAAACATGTTCAAGAGGGAGACATAAACCCTAATAATCCAAACCAATTAAGAAGACAGTTTGTAACTCATTTCATTCCTAGAGAGAGAAGAAACAATGATATACAACGAGAAATGAGAGAAACTGAGGATCAAAAAGTGCCACCACCACTTCAAAATAATGTAGTTGATTAAGAAGAAATTGAAGAGAGGTCTTTTTTGAGGATACAAATTAGGATATGAATTATTTTGAAGAATAGTTGACTAAGGGTTTTGTGACTGAAGAAGATTTTTTAAACTCAGAATACTATGATGCAGATGTGTTTGAAAAAAAAAATGATTTGAATCTTGAAGTGACTGTTGTAACTACTGATACATATCAAACTGAGCCAAAGAAAACTTTAAATTTAAGATCAGGTACAAAGCAAGTAGTTCAGAATCCTAAGAAAAAGGTAGTTTAACCTCATAAATAGTAGTATGATCCTGTGTTAGAGAAAAAACAAAATCAGGATAAACAAAAGAAGAATGTTGAAGTTGAAGAGGTATATAAAAGTATGCAGAATTTCAATCTAGAAAATTAATTAGGAAAAATAAATATCCCTATGCCTTTTATTGAGTTGATGAAGAACCCTTCTTACAAAAATTCAGTTCTGAAAATGATTGGTTTAGAAAACATTCAAATTCCTTCTGACACAGTGAATTTACAAGAACAAAGTCCTAAAATATTTATTAGATCAGCTCTGGCAAAAAAAACTGAAAATGAGGCAAGTGCATCACCTCCCTTTTACATCACACTAACTATTCATGAGCATATGATACATAATTTCCTTTTGGATTCAAGAGCATCTCATAACCTAATGCCAAAAGCTGTTATGGAAGCTTTAGGTTTGAGCATAACAAAACCTTATCATGACTTGTATGCTTTTCATTCATGAGCTGTAAAATGTTTAGGGGTGATAAAAGATATGGTGGTTAGTTTAGCTCAGCTACCAATGAAGAGTGTGATTATGGATGTGGTAGTGGCATACATTACACCTAAGTTTGGACTGCTCCTCTCTAGATCCTAGGCCAAGAAGGTTGGTGGAACTCTACAGATGGATTTAATGTATGCCACCATTCCTGTATTTGGAGGAGAAAACAGAAGGTTATATAGAGAGTTACAATTTTCCTATATTGTGACTGATGACAAGAACCCTACAAATCATCCCTTGTATGTTGTTGACAAGGATTTGGGTACTTTTATGTTGCATTTTAGTGATGGTGATAATACTACTGGTTTATTATAGGTTGAAAAAGAAAAGCCAGTTAAATACACTAGGGAACAAGAATATGAACTTTGGCAATTGTACTTTGATGGATCATCATGTAAGGAGGGTGCTAGAGCAGGGGTTCTTCTAATATCTCCTGGTGGTGAAGCAGTAAAGTTAATGTATAAATTGGAATTTATTACCACCAATAATACTATAGAATATGAAGCTTTTTTGTTAGGTTTCAAAGCTGCAAAAGATTTAGGCATTCAACAGATTTCTATGTATGGCGACTCCGAGTTGGTTGTTCAGTAGGTGAGGAACAACTATCAAGTAAAAAAAGATTTACTGAAAGTGTACCATAATGAAGTATGGAATATGATATAAAATTACTTTGTGTCTTTTAATATCACTTATATTCCAAGGGATCATAATCAAAATGCTGATTCTCTTGCCCTAGCAGCCACACATTTCAGGATTCCCAAAACAACATAGCTAAAGCATCCTATTGAGGTTAGGTACAAACCTTTTGTGCCTAAAACTGTAAAGTAGTGGAAAGTGTTTGAAGATGACATTAAAATAAAAAGGTTTTTAGAGCTGACAGGTGAGTTTTCCAATTCCCTAATTGATCAAGAACAAGATGACGAGGTTGAAGATTTTGAAGATATTGCAGAAAATGAGATTGCTGGTCACAAGATTATTGAACTTAAAAGTAATTTCATTCCTAAAGGTTTGGTGCCATTACAGAGAATATTTTCAAAGGATGATACACCTTTAAAACATGTTGTATAGTCTTTAGAAGAAAATGTAGTGGACTGTAATATTGGCACCCCTGAACATCCTAGAATGGTGAATATTTTAAAATCACTCACAGCAGAGCAGAGGAATAGGTACATTAAGTTGTTAAAAGAATATGTTGATTTTTTTACTTGGTCATATGAAGATTTGAAAACATACGATACTGGAATTATACAGCGTAAAGTGCCTTTAAAACTGAATGTTAAACCTTTCAGACAGAAATTAAGGAAGATAAATCCAGCTTTGTTTCCTATTATTGAAAAGGAGGTGAAATAGTTATTAGATGCTAAGATCATTGTTCCCCTCAGATATTATTCATGGGTAGCTAATTTAGTTCCTGTAAGGAAAAAGAATGGTGAAATCAGACAGTGTGTTGATTTTAGAAATATGAATAGGTCTTCATTGAAGGATAATTACCCTTTGCCAAAAATAGAACAAATATTGCAGAAGGTAGTTGGTGCACAAAAAATTTCTATGGTTGATGGTTTTTCAGGATATAATCAAATTGCCATGCATCCTGATAATAAAGAGCTATGGACATACCCTTTTGTATTAATGAATGTTGGAGAAAATTTTCAAAGAGCTATGGACATAGCCTTCGTAGGGGAAAGAGATAAGTTTGTAGTGATTTACTTAGATGATATTACAGTCTTTTCACAATCAGATGATGAGCATCTAAAACACTTAAAACAAACTTTTATGAAATGCACAAAATATGGTTTATCTCTTAATCCAAAGAAATCACATTTTGTTATAGAAGAAGGTAAATTTTTGGGTCATTTAGTTTTAGCTGATGGAATAAGGATTGATCCGGAAAGGGTGAAAGCAATACTGAAAATAAGTTTACCAAGGAGCAAGAAGGATGTACAATCTTTTATTGGTAAAATCAATTTTCTGCGTTGGTTCATACCAAATTTTGTTGAGACTATCAAAAAGATTACAACCATGTTGGAGAAATATCAGGAGGTCAAGTGGACTGCAGAAGCAAAAAACTCATTTCAAAAGATTAAGATGGCTCTTACAGAAGCTTCAGTATTAGTAAGCCCAGATTTTACAAAGGAATTTCTAACTTTTTCTTTTGCATCTGAAGATATATTGGCTTTTTTTTATTACATAAGAATAAGGATGGTTTTGAACAGCCCATTGCATTTTCAGCAAAACTCATAGAGATTCAGAGTTAAAATATAGCATTTTAGATAAGTAGGCTTACTCATTGGTAAAAGCTTTGAAGTTTTTCAGAATTTATGTTTGCATTCCAAGGTTATTTCTTATATGCCTAATGTTGCCATTAAGGTTGTTTTGACTCAGCCCGACAGTGAAGGAAAAAGAGGGAAGTGGATTGCCAAAATAATGGAATATGATGTGGATATTAGACCTACAAAGCTAGTAAAGGGACAAGGTTTAGCTAGATTGCTAGATGACTCAAATTGCCAAGATTTAGGTCTACATCTAATGATAGAACAACCAGAACAGGAATAAATTCAAGCAGAGCATGAGAAAGAAAATATTATGGACTACTATGCAGAATCCACATGGTATGCATATATTGTGCACTTTCTCTTATACTTGCAATGTCCATAACATTTAGACAAGAAAGCAACTAGGTCTTTGAAATTGAAAAATATTAAATATTGTTTGATAGAACAACAGCTGTTTTGGAAAGATCCAGGAGGTATTTTGCTCAAATGTTTAGATAAACCAGAAATTGAAGGAGTAATTTATGAATCCCATGAAGGATCTTGTGGAGGACATAAGTATTGGAAGGCAATAGCATATAAAATTCTAAGGGCAGGATACTATTAGCCTTCCTTATTCTCAGATGTATATCAGCAGGTAAGAGCATGTATCCCTTGTCAAAAATTTGCTGCTAAACAAAATTTGTTGTCATTACCTTTAAAATCAATTGCAGTTAATGCCCCTTTTCAGCAATGGGGTTTGTACTTCATAGGAGATATAAATCCATCTTCTTTAGGGCATCATAAGTGGATTTTGACTGAGATTTCTTTAGTAAGTGGGTAGAAGTTATTCCCACAAGAAATGCCACAGATAAGGTGATTATAGATTTTATTGAAGAAAATATTCTTAGTAGATTTGGATGTCCATAGAAATTATTGACTGATAATGCTAAAGCTTTTAAATCTAAGGCTATGGGGGCATTTTGTGAAAAGAATGGTATCATGTTCAAACACTCAACTCCTTATTATCATCAGGGGAATGGTTTAGCTGAGTCATCGAATAAGAATATTATTCAGAGTATTAGGAATTTATTGAAGTAGAATAAATGATCATGGGATTCTATGTTAAAATATACATTATGGGCAGACAGACTAACAGTTAAAAAAGCAATTAGAACTTCTCCTTTCCAATTAGTATATGGTACTGATGCATTTTTTCCTATTCAGTTGGGTATCCCAGTGTTGAATTTTTTTCAAGATTGTCAGGAAGAACCTAATGATATGCAAAGAATAATTTATGCACTAATAGAGCTGCAGCAGAAATGAGAAACAGTGGAAGAAAAGGCTCAGCTGTACAGGTTAAAGATCAAAGATAACACTTTTTCATTGGGAGATAAGGTTTTAAGATGGGATGCTAGGAAGGAGCAGAAAGGAAAGCATGGCAAGTTTGATAACCTTTGGTTTGGTCCTTTCATAGTATCGAAGTTTTTAGAAAACAATACTTTTGTACTACAAACTTTGGAGGGTGAGGAGTTGTCTAATCCAGTTAATGGATGATTCCTCAAGCATTTTTACAGTTTTTGAGATGGATATTGGACTTTCATTGTATATACCAGTGTGAATAACAAAATAAGGACTCCATAACCCAATGGAAATTTTGTAGAGTAGCAGGTAGCAACATAGAAGGCACCGGTCTACGGGTTCTTGAAGCCTCTCAGGGAGGACTTCATCCCACAGCAGGAGCCAGATGTTAGGTCATGTTTTTGTTTTCCATATTTTAATACTTTTGTTTATGTTTTGAATCTTGGTTTTATTCATTACTCCTAGAAAATTTTGTTTCTTAGGATAGTTTGAATCTTTTTCTTTTAATTTTCATGTCATTTGTTTTCTTACTTTTAGTTTTTCAAAATTTTTGTTTGATTTCATAGTTAGAGGGCTTATAGAATGCTTATATGGATTAAAAGGTCTTAAAAATAACATAAATCTTGTTTAAGGGTATTAAACCAAGTTTAAACCTTTATCATAAGTTTAATTATTAAAAATCATTAACTCAGACTTTCTTGTAGCGCAAGCCTGGAAAATTTGCACACATGCACTACAAGAAAGTCATGCAGTTCAAAAAGAATTATTTTTCGGTCAGATTTTTTGAAATTCTCACATATGAGATGTCTTTTATACTGAGTGATGGATTTGATATGTGTTCCCACTAGAATAATCACTGTGGTGGGTTTGAATATCATCATGAGGGTGAGTCGTGATTGTATGTTGCAGAAGTGATGGAATAATGATGGTTGAAGATAATGAGACAATGCGCCTTGAATCTCGTATTCCCTGATGTGCACGCAGAGAAAATGAAGGTCATGGCGAAAAATCAGCAATCTGTAATCAAACTTTGAAACAGGGCGAAAAACAGGGGCTTTAAGGAGCGATCATTTGCAGTTATCAAAATGATCAGAGAAGATTAAGGAATTCAATTCGACACCTACCAGTCAAGAAAACATGATTACAGCACTTGGATTCATTACTTTGATAGGTAAGCTACGGATCGTTACCAAAGTTCATAAATTTGGGGATTTTCAAAATAGAGGACTAATGATAGAATTGATTGAAGATTATCAGTTTATAAACCTAATTCTTACTGAATGATGAATTCTCTGTCAATGGAATTAAAGTATTTATCATTTTAAATGAGAGAGTTCAGTATAGGGTTTTAGGTTTCCCAGTTCAGCGTTGTTGTCAGATTGTGAAGACTTGAAGAGATTCAGAGTTTGTTTAATTGACAGTAGCTATTTGACAATTATTCAAGATGAAAAGAAGTGGTAAGACTAATAGAGTAGAACCATCAAACATGAGATGGGTTCAAACCTTTCCAGATTGTGCAAAATTGTTTTCAGAAGTAGGGTGGTTAGTATTTTTTGAAAGGATTGAAGGTTATCACTCAGAAGTTTCTTACAAATTCTCTCAATGTTTAGATAAGGATGCATTGTCTTTTGATACTTTGAAGTTTAAACTGACCAGGGAATTGTTAGAAAAAGCAACTGGAATTTTAGATGAGGGTGAATTCTAGTTCAAAAAGGTGCCTTTCACTTTTGATGCTCAAAGATATCTAGTTCTAGATGTAGTAGTAGATTGGGGAAAGGGAGTACCTATTCAAAAGTTTAAGCCAGAATGGATAGAGCCTATCAAAATCCTACAAAGTTATATCACTTGTGAAGGGAGATTTTATTTTGTGTTGAAGTACCATTTTAGATTCCTTCAACATCTTAGTCATGAATCCAAAATGAATCTCCCATTCTTGTTTCTGAAAAGTTTACAGAAGATGTCAAGCAAGGTTAAAGAACATCAGGATAACACCAAATAATCAGTATTTCATCATGGGCATATTAAACTAGTTATAAGCACTGTACTTCAGAAAAGAGAGAAGACATGGGAATACTTCTTGTTTTGGTCTAGTTTCCAAACAGAGAAGGAAGAGCAGTCTTAGAGGAGATAGTTAGACAAGGGTCAAAAGTTGATCAAGAAACTTAAAAAGAAGGTCACAATCAAAGATGAAGAGGGTGGTGAACCAGGAAAATCTTTGAACCAGGAAGATGAAAACATTGAGATTGAACAACAAATTATTGTTGAAGAAAATAAGGTTTCAAGTTCAGAGGTGAAAGAACTTGATCCTGTAGAATTTGCTTCTCCTGAAGAACTAAACCAAATTGTAAATGAAGAGATAAAGAAACAGGAACAAACCCCTATTACAGTACTCTCTAAAGAAGAGGAAAAATATTTATCTAATGAAGCTAGGGTTCATACCACTGATAAAGACATGGTTGATTCTAAATTGGAGATACATGCCCATTCTGAAGAGGAGACAGTGTCATGAAGGAAGAAAATGAAAGTGGTTGAATTAGCTTCAATTACAAATCAAGGGAAAGCTTTGAAAATTCTAGGAGAGGTTGGAGCAGTTTGGAGGCCAAAGACAAGGCCAAAGAACAAGCTTAGGCTAAATATGAAGAAGCTATTAAATCCCAAACTGGCTGAGAAAAAGGTTACAGTAATAGAAGATTCATCATCTCAGGAGAAATTGGAAGAGAGTGAGGATGGAAACGAAGAAGTTAAGAAGGGTAAAAAACCAATAGTTCCAAGAGATAAACCAGTATTCACTGATACTAAGATCTCAGACATATTCATGGACGTTTGAAATAAGATGATTCAAGGACAGCAGCAAAATGATATAAAGAGTTCCTGTATGGAGAAAAGAGAGGCAATTGAAGATGCAATTCAAACATTATAAAATTGAGCATCTCGAGCATTGGGATTAAAGACAGCCTTCTGAAGAGTACTCTTAGGTGGGTGCAAAATCATGTCGAGAGTAGGCTTCTTGATAGATAAGGGGACAATAGATGAGGATTCCAGAGAACTAGTAGAGGGAACTTTCCCTAAAGAAGATTGATCTTCTTTCTTATCTACAGGTTTATCATAATTCTGACTTCGAGTTTACAGATGGATGGGATATGAGGACATCATACGAATTTCCTCTAACAAACTAGAGTTACCCTGATTAGACATATGGTCTATCAGTTGTTGTTGAGAGGGAAAAGGATCTGTAAGTACTGTAGGTGCACGATTGGACTTCAAAAACTGGGAGATTTCATCCCGACGAGGACACTCCTTTGAAAAGTGGTCACCACCACATAGCAGATAGGGATATTTTTCCTTCCTTTTCCCTTTGTCATTATCACTATTGGTTGGTCATGGAGTCTCCTATTGGTTTCGATGTATTTTTTTTCTATTTTTAGATTTCTTTTTATTACTCGAGGTTTGAGTACTTTGAATAGAATTGACCTCGGCAGAAACATTAGGAGTCAAAGGAGTAGGGGTGGTAGTTTGGTTTTGCTTGGCAGGTTTTGCTACGGACAGGGAATGGATTAAACCAACAATCCCATCAACAGGTACTTCTACTAGTGGCTTGGCAGGATCAGTGTTGGGGTGAGGAGCTTGAGGAATCAGGTCATAAAGCGTTCCAGACTAGGAATAGACCAAGTCTAGGTACTGAGCCCGACTAATCACCTTCTCTTTGGTAATGGTGCCACCCATAGCCACATCTCAAGCAATAGGAGGAAACAAGGATTTAGTGAACCAATCAGCTAGTAAGTGATCCAGAATAGGGGCCTTAATAAGCCTTCTCTACCTTTTCCACTCATGAATGTGATTGAAAATGTGGGTGGAGGTGTTCTGCCATAGAGAAGTTAAAAGATCAGTGCCCATTTCATAATGAATAGGGAGTTGAAAGTGTGTAATAAATGCAGTTTCCAATGAGCCAAAATCCGCAAATGAATGTTGTGGGAGTTCAATGTACCACTTCGCGGCCATACCATTCAAAGTTCGTTGAAAGAGTCATAACCAAATAGATTCATCCATGAGGGAGTTCGAAGAACACCATAAATGGAATGTCATAACATGGTTATTCAGATCGTCTCCCTACTTCCCATCGAATTTTGGAATGTCCGATGGTAACTTTACCAGAATGGGAGGCCACGAGGACCACCAGGACCGCCAGGACCGCCACCAGGTCCCCCAGGACCACCAGGACCGCCAGGACCGCAAGGAGGAAAGTTGCCAGATCCTCCAGGACTATTAGGTCTCCCAGGGGGAGGACCTCCATAAGACAGTCCTCTGGCACATCAAGCAGTATGTATGGGTATCCCCCCCATAGCTGGCATGTAAGAATAGTTGGGTTGCCCCCATGGCATAAAAGTGTTACTAGGGTATGGAATTCCAACATAAGGGATTCCTATAGGATTGGGTGGATGATTACCTATAGGTATTTGATAACCATAACCTCCAAAAGACTGAACGATTACAGGTTGTGCCCCTAAGGGCTGACCTAAACTGGATGGGGGATTAACCACAGTAGTATGGGAGGGACATAAACTGCAGATGGTTCTATGTTAGAGGTCTGCCCTTAACTAGGTACAATTCCGGTGTCAGATAATGTAGGTCATGCCGGGGGTTGCCCCCCGGCACTAGAAGGTACTGACGAAACAAGAATTGAAGGTTGGGCCCCAGGTGCAGAAGACCTGGGAGGATTAGGAATAAACATAACATGAGAGGTGATAGGGGTGGTAATTTGACCTAGGTTGTGGGTTGTTATTGGACGATCTATAATCAGTTCAATGGGTCTAATAGAATCAACCAGTGAACGATATCCCACAGAAAGAGATGTGGAACGTGCTGTTGTCGAGCCTAATAGGTCATTGATCTGCTTTCCAATCTCCTGTGCACGGAGAATGGAAGCACGGTATTGCCTGCATTCTTCTTCATCTTCAGAAGAGTTTACCAAAATGGAGCATTGGGACCAAAATACAGACGGGTTGTATCATCAACATGACCTTCCATGGGAGAATGGAACGATGTATTTCCCCGAGAAGGTTGTTGGACTAAGGGAGGTGAGTGTGAAGGATATGGTACTCCACTTTCCGAAACCACATTGTCTCCCACTTGGGAGGTGGTAGCAGCTCCTTGGTCGATAAATTCCATGGGATTTTCTCTTGAACCAGGAATAAAATCAGGTGGCAAGCCTCGTACTCTTCTAGACTGTCTTAACTCATCCAGTTTGTAGAGTTCCTATCTAACCTAGGGTCTGAAAATCTAGAAAAAAAACCAAAAAAACTTTCGTACACAAACTATAGGTCAAAACAAGCAGACTTAAAATGATAGGAGGAGTTCAAAAAGTCAGGTCTCTCACCAGGATTGTCAAGAAGGTGCCGCTCACAATATACCTTGAGGGTACGTGTGTAGTAATCTCCTCGTATGTTGTTTTTAGTTTATGGCTCCAAACAAGATGGCCAAAGGGCTTTTCTCAGATAGATAAGGTATCCTAGTGTGGTCTCCTGATATACTCAAGGTACGTGGGAGCTTGAATTGGTAGTAGTGTTGTCTAATGCATAACCATACACAAGGGGCCTTCTGATATACAATCGAGTACGTGAAGTACCTTTCTATATATCTCAAGGGTAAGTGAAAGGCCGTTCGATATACCGTCAGTACATGGAAGAACTGCGCGAGTCCCAGAATGTAATGCTGACAAATAATGATATCCCCTACACTTAACAACGCCCGAACATGTCTCTAACCTATCACTCAAGTTACTGCGTAAATTTTAACCTACAACTACCACTAATTTTAACTTTTATGGTTAGGTGAATGCATGATGTTTTGACAGAAAAGTAAAACCATGCAATATGCTTGTGCAAAATGTTCACTTTATTGTTTAGTATGCCTACTTACTGGAGGGAAAGAGAGTGTTTTCTTTTTGTTTCAAAACCAACAATACTTCCAAAGAACAGTCATGAACATCAAAAACAAAGACAAGCAATAACTTTTCCAAACTAATTTCTTCTTTCTAAAATAAAATGAGAAGGGGAAGAATCTCTTTTCCTAAAAGAAAAACAAGAAGCACACCTATATGCAAATGCACTCTATTTTTTCAATTTTCTCAAAACATAAGCAAATATAACTTAAAACTACCATTTTTTTATTATTTTGATCAAGATATTTCTAAATGTATGAGAGATGGAAGATCATGAAGGTCCTAAAAGCTCATAAAGCCAATCAGAAAGCCAATGTCCAACGCTCAATGATAATATCCTAGCCTTAGTCAAAAAATTTCTTTTTTAAAGGAAGGAAAAAGAAGTTTACTATGCAGATAAGAAATGAAACCTAGAAGCTAATCCAGTGTTCTTATTTTAGTCTATGCAACAGAAATGAAAAGATATTTTAATAACACCATAAGCTTTTTAGAAAACAAGAAATCCTTTCGTAAACACAACCAAAAGCATAGAAGCAGATGAACAATCAAGCCAATAAAATTATCAAGCCACAAACATCAAATTCAGTAACACAAGTCTGATAAGCAGAACTAAAAGCAACAAAATCCAAAATTTTGCAAAGAAAAATGAGGAAAAAAGGCTTTGGAATAATGCCAACCTGGCACCATGCTTCTCAAGTGTTGTCAGAGCGTTTCCTACACAACAATGCTTCTCACCAATAGGTTACAGGTAGTGGCAACGTGTACTTCCCACTTTGTTCAGGCGGTGGCACTGCTTCTCATGCATAGCATAGGCACGGTTCCATGTAGATGACCAAAACACAAGAAGAATGATGGATCAAGTCAGAAAAAGACTAGATCAGGGAAAATACTGTTGAATTGAGTATGAAAACAAAGCATAAAAGATAGAAATAACTCAGATCTAAACAGATCTAGAAGTTTCAAACCTAAATGAAGCAAGTCAGAAAGTAGATCTGACTAAAGAGAGTTAAAGAAGAAGGATCCTGGATTCGAACAAGAGTTGCAGACTGAGGAAGATCAAAAAAACTGATATAACTAGTCCCCAGTAGAGTCACCAGATTTGTTAGCTAGAATATTTCACCTCCTGTGGAAAGCAAGGTGTTCCACTGGTCTGAATGGTTCAAATCCAGAACAAATAGAGGACAAAGTTTGAAGACTCTCCCTAGACATTGTAGATACCTAGAATGTAATGCTTCGATCGTTACCCTGTGTACCTGCAATAATCTTCAACACGCAAACATATCGAAACCACCAGAATATAATCTACTAATCTATGTTTGTGACTAAGGAATCTAACAACATACATGTGAAATCATACAACAACAATATATGTGGGACAGAAATCAACTTGCATTAAAGAAATATGAAGAAGTTTACAACCAAGCTTTAGTGTTGACATGCATCTCCATGAAACCAAGCATTCTCATCCCCAAAAGCTCCAACTATAGCTCTCTATGCTCTCCTAAATGGTCTTGGGTCAAGTGATCAATCCAATAGCATAACAATACCTTCAGAGTTCTCCCCCTCAACCATGGCCATAAGCTTGTATTTATAAGGCTTAATGGATAGGGTAGGTTGACAGATTAGTGGGTGAGGTGGCCTCTAAGATCCTAGGATGAGGGATCTCGAGCTCAAATGACCCACAACATTAGGGATAATGGAGGACACAAGGCTTATCATCTAGAAGCCTCAAGAAACTTCTCTTTTTCCCTTTTTCCCAGGGTGCCGCATTTCTCCTTCAATGACAAAGCGGTTCTGGTAATAACCACTTATGGACCAAGCGCCATAAGCGGTGGCACCGCTTGTGGGAAATAGGGGATGGATGGTGTGAACAAGGGTACCACTTCTAGATAAAGGGGCAAGCATGGTGCTAGGAATTTCCATAGAATATTGATGATAACCATGAGTTTCCACTCCAAGAGCTAGGATTCAGGGCAAGTAGGCATGTCAAAGTTCTTATCACATGATGGTGACAGGATTTTGGTATAACACCAATCTTCTCCTCAAAATCTGGGAATACTACATTCCCATTCATCTCTACTAGGCACTGGATTAGGAAAACTAACAATCTTTGAAAAATCACAGAAAGCATACTTCTATGCTAAGATCTAGTTCATTTCATACCGGTGGAGTCGCCAATAGATTTATGAACAATGGAATCACCACTGAATTTGTCCTTCATGGAGTTTCCAGATAGATGATTACAACCGAAATAATATCTAGGATTTTTCTATCACCAAAGCTGGAACTATGTCGTCTCCCAAGGAAGCTGAGCTTCAATCTCCTCTCCCCGGCAATGATGCCAATTTGTTAGCACTCCAAGAGTCCTTCTAGGTTGTAGCTCAAAGAAACCTGGAAACTAAACTATAATCTCAATATTTTGTTCAATGGATTAAGTCAGATGACTAATTAGACCTCACTCACTCAAAACATGCATAAACTCAACCAAATAAACAAGGCTTCTAACTATCATTGTTCAGGGGGTTTCTAATAAAGGTGAATAAATGGAGAATTCTCACTATGTTGGCAGATTCATACATAAAGCACTTACATATGAATGGATAATCATAACAAGGAAATGATACATGCAATTCAACTCATCAACACATAGATAGGATGACAACTATATAGTATTAAACAAAAAGAATAATCATGAATACAATATACAAGTACAAGTATAATCTGAACATATAATGACAAAAGAGCTTGTATTAATTGACAAGAACATGAGAAGCTTGAGTACAAAAAGTGTCTAAGAGCCTCCAAAGTTGAACACATATACAATGATTCTTCAATGAGATTAAATAATCTTTACAAATGAGTTTCAAGATCCTCAAAAGATGGATCTGATAACCTCTTTTCCTATCTCAAATCTGAATTTGTGAGGTGGCTGGATATGCATAAATTTATGGAAATATGTTGCTCAGAGATTTACCTATATATCTCAAATAAAAACATATTTTGGAAAAATGAGAGAGGTTATTGTTATTTGGTTTTTTATGAGAACAAAAATTTCTTAGTTATTTGAGTTTCATTTTCATTTTCCCAACATCTGTATTTCAAAAACATGTGTCAAACAGGGGAATTTTGAGATCTGAAATTTAGGGCTCAGAGATGGATTTTATTCTCCAAATATGTGACACCTGTAGGAAAGAAGAGAGAGGTTATTGTTCTTTGTTTTTTTATGAGAAAAAACCTCTCTCAATTATTTGAGATTCATTTTCATTTTCCCGACCTATGTATTTCAAAAACATGTGTCAAACATGGGAATTCTGAGATCTGAAATTTAGGGCTTAGAGATGGATTCGATTCTCCCATTATGTGATACCTGTAGGAAAAATTAGAGAGCTTATTTTTATGTGTTTTTTAATAAGAAAAAAACTCTCTTAGTTATTTTATATTTGGTTTCATTTTCTTGACATCTGTATTTCAAAAGCATGTGTCAAACAGGGGAATTCTGAGATCTGAAATTTAGGGCTCAAAGATGGATTCGATTCTCCCAATATGTGACACCTGTAGGAAAAATGAGAGAGGTTATTGATATTTGAAATTTAATGCACAAAATGATCTGATGGTTCTCAAAATGATCCTCCAGTTTCCCAGGATCATCATTTGAAAAAGATGACTCAACACAGTAAAAACACCACATTCTTGAAAACGCTGCCTCATCGTGCGGGGGAATTTTGACTACCTTCTAAAGCTCTAAATGAATATATGAAAGTACCATTGGAAAAATGAGGATGTCTATTTGTCAATAAAATATTTGAGTGTGTAAAATGTACTCTCCGTGGTTGAGAAAATTTAGTTTTCCCAAGGCAGCTTACCGTTTGAAAAATATGTGATTTCGGTGGCTAAGATAGCCCCAAATTTTACATTTAAGCTACCGAAAGCTAGGATTTCGGTGGCTAATGAACGGTTGAAATGTCCTCCTAAGACACCAAAACCTGATTTTTAACCTTTTTGAAGAAAAAACAAAATCCAATGTTTTCAAACTTGATTACATACCCTAAGCTCTAAAAAATGAGCCAAAATAAATTTAAATGACTTCCTATCACCTAAAATAAACAAACTTGACTATTTTATTTGAGGAGATAACATGTTGAATCCATTAAGTTCACAAGGGATTCCATGGTGTCAAGTCCGCTAATGAAGAGGCCATCATTCAGAATAATTTCTTTATTTATATAAGATATTAAGTACACTTGTGAACCTTTAATTTAAGTTTTGTTGATTTATGGGTCATGATGAAAAGGACTACATAGAATACCAGTTGTTGTAGGAAAGGACAATGGATACCTACTTAATTAAGAATGATGAGAAAATTCAAACCGAACGAGCTCATGCTCAATTCTCTCAGCCAAGGGGGGTAGTGATTTTAGAGGCTGAGGACGAGGAAGAGGATTTGGTCGAGGGTGAGGGCCAAATTGTAGAAAATTGAGACACTATGCTAGAGACTGCACTAATCCTACATCGACATGTTCATACTATAAAGCGTTGGATCATACTATTGAGGAGTGTCCACAACTTATTGCTAAATTCAAATCCAAATGTGAATTAGAATGTTCAGAATATTTTTGATAAGCCCTAAGAATCTACCATTGTTTTCTTAATAAGGGGAGGTGCTACAACTAGAGATGATAGAGGAGAACTATGGAAAAATAAAAGAATGCGAAAAAGAAATTTCTAGTTGATGTCCAAAAGGAAAAATGAGTCTACTTCTTTGCACGAAACGAGTTTCTGGATAGAAACCGTGCTTATACATATGTTTATTTTTCAGCATTTGATGAAGGACCAATAATCAACATGCCACCAAGCTTCGACCAATCACTTCCAAGGAGGTCGACAGAAAAGGTAAGCATTCTGAAGAATTTATTGAATAGTTATTTATCCCTTGTTAAGGATGAAGATGCTCTAGCGGAGCTATCGAATCTCATAGAAGAAACCCAGACAAGCATGCAACCGAAGAAAAATCTCAATCATATTCATAAAAGAATGAAGAGTGGTCGAGAGCTACACATAAATGCTCAAATAGGTGATTATGATATGGATTTTATTATTCTCGACTTGGGGTCAAATGTTAACATCCTCACAAAGAAAACATGGGAAAGAATGGGGAATCCAAAGTTAGTGTGGTCTCCTATTCATTTAGGTTAGCTAATCAGTTGAAGGTTTTTCCTGTTGGTTGATTACCACATGTTCCTATCGAGATGGAAGGGGTCTGAACCTATGCAGATTTTTAAAGTAATAGAGATTGTTGATGATACGAATAATTATCCAACACTTCTGGGGATTGATTGGGATATTGAGAATCAGGCTATCATAAAATTTAAGAAGAATATTTTATCATTTGAAGACTCAGAAATGCGGGTAGTCGCCCCAATTGATCCTTTGGAGGGCCAACGTTTTGTCGAACCAGTGAAGGTTTAGTGTCAAGAAGGGTACTTGGATACTATTTACAATATTTTATCTACGGTAGATGATTACATCAATTCTACAACTGATGGAAAATTGGTTTGGAAAAGTGTTAGTTCCGGTTCTTTAGATTCAGGTCAATCCTTGGAAAATTGGCAAAGCTGGTTAAGTGAAGTGTCGATGCCGAAATATGTGAGAATCATGAAATATTTATGATGGGTGGGTACTAAGGTATGTGATATACCTACTTATGAAGTATTACCTAATATGGATACATTTATGATATGATATAAAGTACTGGAACCTCAACGACTATTAGCTCTTAATGTGGCCTTGAAAGCTCTACTAACAAGATGGCAGGTTGTTCATAAACAATCCATTTTGGAATGGAATGAGTATCGAAGGATGTTAGAAATTAGGTTTGGTGAGAATGTTTCTTATGCTGGTTAAAAGTATATGGTTTTGATGAATCCTGTTGACCATCTTGAAAATTGTCGTGTGACATGGAGGATGACACCTAGACAAGAATGGGTACATTTGTTTATACATACTTTGGAAATGATACCAAGAAATTGATACACATATTTCAAACTATGATGGGGAACTATAGACTGTGATGAGTTAGCTAATAGTTTCAAGCATGCTTCTATTTTTTCTGATGACAGGGCAACAATTGATGCTGCTCTGCATGTTATTAAAAACAAGATTTTTGAGACAGTCCTTGTTCCAGCTGTCAAATTTTCCCTAAAGAAACGCGCCAGTTCAAAGCTGTATGGAGTGTTACAACATATTAGGGGAACCTGAAGACGATGACCCACGTGACATTAATATCCCCAATTCTGAAGGTAGTAGAGCAGTGGAGGGATCGGGCCTATCAACTGACATATTTTTGAAGCCCCTTAAAACAAATAAGGTGAATATTGGTTCCCCTACGTGGATGTAATGTAATGGGGTTTTGGGGATATGGCTACAAGCTATGTACGTAAACCAAAGCATTCAAGACACAGATTATTCCAAATGAAGAGTGCTTTTGTGGTTTTCTCCGATATGTGTTTCCATGTTAAACTCTTTGTGTTGAATGGTGTATGCTCATTTTTCATGTAATGATTTACAATTTGATGTGACTGATAATATCTCTATTTTGCATGATGAAATGAAATGATAATGCTTTAAATGTGTGGGTAAATTTGATTAAGATTGCAATATGTTTCCATGTTTTTGTTTACGTTATATGTCAATGATGATTTATCTATCAACATTGTTGGGTAGGATGACGGGTATTCGCATGGAAATATTCCCTTCAATCACTATGAAAGCATCATTCCAATAGTCCCTATAGGTATCTCAGGTGAGACTTCACTTGCATCACAGGTGTTACCAATAGGGTTTTGCATTGTTTGGCCGATACCTTGGGTTTTTTGGTTGGGATAGAAAGTTGGACCTGGGTTAGTCGAAACGAGCCAACAAATGGCTCTATTGGTGGGACCAATATCATTGTGAAGGGGATATGTTTTGGCACCTGATGAAGCCTAATATTCAAGATTGGTTCAACCATAAAGCTTGAGAATTTGTACAAGAAGAAAGTAAGGGGCTGCAGTTGACTCCAGGGGGATGGTTAGGAAGGTACATTTATTCAAGTATTCATGAGATTTTATTTAGTGAATTCCTTGTTATATTGTATGAATAATTGGGGAGGTTAGAATTTCAGAAGAAAAAATTTCTAGGAGGAGAATAGGGAGTGGAATACTCAATTGATCTAACAACTGGAGAGTGTTAGTAATCCTATCCCCAGGGATATCGACTTCTCAGTTGATAGTATTTTGAAAGGATAATATTACTAAGATTGTTGTATATACTATTAAGTCATATAGTGAAGGTGAGAGATAATTCTTTCAAGGTCCTACTAGTAGATATTTCAAGTCCTTAAAACTGTGGATTAAAAAGCTAGTATGTGAAAAGGGAATCTTAAGGATGGAATTTGACGAGTAAATCATTATGCATGGAGGCCATGGGTAATGAAAAGAAGAAGTCCTGGTAAATATGGGTAGATAAAGCTGAAATGTTCCTAGATGGTAGTGAGACTGATGAAGAGGGTGGCCTCTTAAGGAGTGGGAGAAGATTTTGGTTGGGTGAAAGGAGAATAATTGCAACAAGGAGAGAGAGTTGCAATGCAATTGGAAGAGGGGACTATGAGTTGGTGCCACAGTTCGATGAATATTCTTGTGTTGAGGAGGAGGAATATTATCAACTTATTTCTGAATATGAGGTAGAGGTGCCAGATCCATACCAGGCCCAAGTCTACAACATACCTACAACTCCACGTACATATTCGATATCAGAGGTATAACCTAAAAGTGTTTCAAAGTGACTTATGTCAAATAAGAGTAATAGTATTAGTAATAGTCTAGATAGTGGTCAAAACATTCCTACTAGTGGTCCATCTAATTCGGGTTCATTAGTACCTCAAACATATAGAATTCCTGGGGATGACATCAAGTTACCTATATTTAATGGGAATGGGTTCAAATACCCTAAGCAACATTGTTTGTTTTGTGAAGCTATTTGGATCGAGTCACAGGTACATGATGATGCCATAAAAAGAGTGCAGATGATCACAACCTTGTTGATTTATTGATCAATATTGAGAGGGGGGGGGTAAATCAATATTGTTATCTTTTTACTATTTTAACCACTTTTAAATTTATCATTAAAAACACATAACAACAAGAATACATAGAACACAATTTTAATATGGGAGCCCAATAGGTTAAACCACTAATACGTCCTATTACTGCAAAATTTTTATTTACAAATAGTTTTTCCTTCTTTTACAGACAAGGATTATATTACACCCTGTTTACCAATACCAATTGGAAGGATTCTACGACCCCTTGGTTTATCAGCTATGACTAAAAGGATGCTACAACACCCTATTTACCAATGCCAATTGAAAGGAGGCTACAACCCCCTAGTTTATCAGCTTCGACTGAAAGGATGCTACAACACCCTATTTACCAATGCCAATTGGAAGGAGGCTACAACCCACTACAAGCCTATTCTGTCACACCCACTGGTCTTTGATTCTGATCATGCAATTCAAACTGCAGAGACATCTTCCTTCTTACTCAGGCTGCTTCTTAAATAATTCTCAGTGTTTAAGCTTCTTTCAATAGTTGCGTCTCTTCAAACTAAAAAAACACACATTTCACTAGTGTGCCCTTTCAGATATGAAGATCACACCTTCCACAACATCATTTCACGTTATTCCATTAATCTTGCACCTCAGAAATCATTTCCACAGCTTGGAAACCATTTCCACACCTCTGTCCAACATTTGTAGGTGCTTTCGCACTGCCAAACTTATTTTCGTAGGATCAACTTCTTGATCCAATCAGATTCATTGATATTATCTCTATGTCAATCTAGACCATCGATCTAACCATTGATTTTTTCCTCAAAATCACCTTTCCATACCAAGATTTCCTCATCAATGATTCCCCACCATTGATCTTCATCGGGCGTTTTCCTGACCGTCGATCTCCAGATTGCGGGATGAGGGATGTCAACTGCCCGATTTTTCATTTTCATAAACTCCTTTCTGAAACATTATTTTCATAGGCTCCTTTCCATAATATCCTTTATGCAAGCTTCTTTCTGCAGGATTCTTTCCACAATTTTCCTTCCGCACCATTGATCTGTTTTAGTGGAACTAACTTCAGTCATCCGATATTTCTAAATTTCAGGACACAGGATGTGGGATGCGGAAACGTAAAATTTTGGCTTTCCAAAAGCTCCTTTCCAAAAATTTTCTTCCGTATCGTTGATATTTTGCGGAGTCTTTCCTGAATGTTGATCTTGCGGATTGTGGGATGCAGGATGTGAAATCACACTATCCTATTTTGGGCTTCTGTAATTTTCTTCTGCAACTTCGTTTCTGAATTTTCCTGGACCGTTGATTTCCTTGCATATTTACCCCTGACCGTCTTATCTTGATATTTTGTGGAACTTTGGCTTTTCCGCCTATCTTTTGCGGGATGCTTCCTAACCGTCGGATCTTGTGCAGGATGCTTCCTAACCGTCCATTCTAGAACTAATGCAGAGCTGCATTCTATCTTTGTGGATTATACAAAAACTGATCTTCATTCATCGGATCTCATGCAGCTAACTATGCCACCTCATCATTGTGGCATGTCATCACTACCTTCATCTATGCCACCTCATCATCGTGGCATTTGGTATTTTCTTTGACTTATGCTGTGTTAACTCTACCATGGTATCTTTTGTAATTCATAAGCAACTTTTCCATCACTACCTTAGTCTTTTATCATCATTAGGACACCGTCATATTCCATGTCATCATATGTGTCATGCCACATCCTCAACTATGCCATGCCATGTCATCACAACCTTAGTCTTTCACTGAGTTTGTCCTGCCATCATATCCATTGGTTATTCCTTTGTCATTCGTGAACACCTTTGACATAATTGACAACTATATACTCAAATATTCCAATAATATCCCCCTTTGGAATTGATGGCAACCTCTAAACATTCTCCCCCTTTGACAACAATGACAAAGGATAACCTGTTATGCCAATGCTGCACTTATTTTGATATAGGATTTCCTGTCTCTCTTGTTTTTGAAAACTCCTCCTATCATCATATCTCCCCTTTTAATTGAACTTGGTTATTTAACCAATGTATTATCATTTATCTTAACATTTCTTGTTCTTGAATGATAGCTTAATTAATAGATCCATGGACTCCCCCTGTCAATGTACTCCTTCTCCTTTGTCAACATTTTTGTGACAAAGTCTACACTCAACATTTTTCAACACTCTTCCATTTTCTGTTCTAGGATACATGTTTCCCCTTTTTTTAAAACTATGTTCCTGCTGCCATATCTAATGGTCTATTCTTCCTGTAAGTAAACTGGCTTCCTCTTTTACCAAAATTCCTTAATCCTGTGTATTTATATCTAATAAAAAAACTAGCATATACTGCTAGATTCTTTTGGATTTTAGATCTATATTATAAACTGTCTAGAGACCCATAACTTCAGATCCTCAACAAAGAGATTACTTCAGTTTCTTACATAGCTTCTTTGGTCTCACTATACCAGACATGAAGACTCATAACCTCAACTTTTTTCCTTTGTCAATGCTGAACTTATCATGCTACCTTACCAATAGACTAAAATTTTATTTTTAGACTTGAGTTTTATCCTGTCAAGAATTTATGTGTCATGACCTCAAATACTAAGTGAACATAATAATCTTTATCTTATATTTGATTGCAGACATCATGGTCTTCATGATTATCATAATTTATTGTTCTCACATTACTTCATACTTTATCTTATGTCATCCATACACCATCCTTGATCACCCATCATCTTTGAAGAAGATAGCTTTCAATATACTTTCAAAATTAGATACCAATTGAATTTTTTCTTAGATACCAATTGGAATTTTATGACTTTAACTTCCCCTGAGTATAAGATCCCTTCTAATGTTATTTTTAAGGTTTCCTTTTTAAATCATGAGAGACCTTTTAGAAAAGGATCCCACAGTCATCACTACATCCTTCTTCATCACCTTCATCTTTTTTGGTGTATTCTTCTACATCACTAAGTAGCTTTCCCTCATGATGAGTGTCATTTTTAAATGTGACCTCATTATTCTCAACATCAACTGGAGAGGCTTCATTAATGACTGAAAGTTGTGTTTCTTCTGAAGCTTTTAATTATTTCATCCACACCTTTTCAGGAGATGTACTATTTACTTGTCCTTCACCATGCTCTGTGTTGGTGTCTTGTTCCCTTTTCATTCTTTGATTTTCTCCCCTGACTTTGCATTCAGCCACATTGAGACCAAACTTATGATAGTAATGACAATAACCATGAAATTTTTCTTTATCCATAGGAGGTATTTGGTCTCTCTGTTTCCTAACTGCCATTTTCTTCCACTGTCTTTGAACTTCTACTAGAGCATCACATTTCAGTTGACAATTCCTAGCCAAGTGTCCAAAGTTATTACATTTGTAAGACTCTATATCAAACCTTTGGAGAAGTACAAACTGGTTATGATTCCTTACCTTTGGATTTTTAATTGCATCCTTCTTGTACTCATGAACTTTTTCATAAACCTTGCATTTCAGGGATTTATGACCAAAATTATTATAGGAATGACAATGACCCAGAAATATTTTCTGATTTTTATTTATTACTTGTCTCTTGAGCTCCTCATGAGTTCTATATTTGTCATGAAAAGGTAAAGCATATTCTTTGCACTTTTCCTTTTTAA
The DNA here is from genome assembly GCA_001517045.1 of Pseudotsuga menziesii. Classification (NCBI taxonomy): domain Eukaryota; kingdom Viridiplantae; phylum Streptophyta; class Pinopsida; order Pinales; family Pinaceae; genus Pseudotsuga; species Pseudotsuga menziesii. Next base: position 54,337 of record LPNX010278477.1, on the reverse strand, counting down.
TAGGACTCTTCAGTAATTCAACATATCTCTCTCTTTTTAGTGAGTGGGAAACTCTTTGGCTTCTTTTCTTTAACGAACCCTAAACCATATCTGTCACTGGATGATCTTTGACTGTTCATAATGTCATCCAGAATATTTGAGCTATTTTTAAACTTAGATTTAATAAATATTTCATCAACCCCTTCTCTAAGTCAAGCAATTTATTTCTCAAGTTTTTAAGAATCTTGAATTCTCTTCTTGAGAAGAACTATTAGATCTTCCTCACTCTTATTGGCCTCCTGAAGTTGGTTTCTCAAATTAGTAATAATCTAATTTGTCTCTTCCTGGTATTTAGACAGTTTCTCTTTCAAAACTTTTTTTCTTTTCCTACTTCTTTCAATTTCATCTACAGTAGCCATGTATTTATCTTCTATGTCCACTTCTAATTCCTCATCATAGTTTTCTATTCCTAAAAATAGGATTTCATTATCTTCACTCATTTCCTCATCTTCACTTTCTTCCTTGGAATAGAAGTTCTTCTTTTTCTCTTTATGCTTCTTTCTACCCCTATGACAGCATGACTCTTCATGGTCACTCACCTCTTGTTTTGGGTAGGGACACTTATGGGAAAAATGTCCAATCCTGCCATAGTTAAAACATTTCAAAGGTAGTTTACCTTTGTATTTCCCAGTTCCTTCATTAAGTCTACTTACACAGAGGGATTCCTCATCATCTAAATTTTTTGATTAATTTTTGGAAGTGACTTTAAACGCTGCTTCTTTCTTCAAGTTTTTATCCTGTCCAGTTCTCATCTCACAAGCAATGAGAATTCTATGCAACTCATCTACTGTCACCTCTTTAAGGTCATCTCATTCCTCTAGGGTGGAAAACTTTGAGTCATACCTCATTGGTAATTTTTTTAGGATCTTTCTTACCACTTCTTTTTCTTTCAATTTTCCTCCAAGACCTCTAATAGCATTAACCACCTCATCTACATGAAGAAGGTATTCCCCAATATTCTCTTCTTCTCTCATTTTCAGGCTTTCAAATTGACCTTTATATGTCTGCAGTTTGAATTCTTTGACCTTCGATGCTCCTTCATAGATAATCTTTAACTTATCCTAGCCTTGTTTGGCAGAAGTGCATTGCATAACCTTTGTAAACACGGTGTTTTTTAATCCACTCAATATTGCATTTAGGGATTTGGAATTGCCTTCATATTCACCTACTTCAAGTGTGTATGTAGGGTAGAGTTTTCCTATGTTATGTTCTTTTTTAGTTTCTTCCCAAACCTTCCTTCCCAAGGACACCAGATGAGACCTCATTCTTACACTCTAGTATGCATAGTTTTCTCCTGTAAATAATGGAGGTCTGTTAGTGGCCAAGCTTTCTTGTTGATCCATAGTGGTTATATAAAGGATCTACCTTCCAGTTTTTAAAATGTGCTGAAGGAACCTGCTCTGATACCAATTGTTGGTTTATTGATCAATACTGAGAGGGGGGGGGTGAATCAGTATTGTTATCTTTTTCATATTTTAACCACTTTTAAATTTATCATTAAAAACACATAACAATAAGAATACATAGAACACAATTTTAACATGGAATCCCAATAGGGTAAACCACCAATACATTCTATTACTGCAAAATTTTTATTTACAAATAGTTTTTCCTACTTCTACAAACAGGGATGGTATTACACCCTATTTACTAATATAAATTGGAAGGAGGCTACGACCCCCTGGTTTATCAACTATGACTGAAAGGATGCTACACCACCCTATTTACCAATGCCAATTGGAAGGAGGCTACAACACTCTGGTTTATCAGCTTCGACTGAAAGGAGGATACAACACCCTATTTACCAATGCCAATTGGAAGGAGGCTACAACCCCCTACAGGCCTGTTTCCTTCCCTAGTGCTGCCCTTCCACCCTGATATGTTTCTCACAATTTCTCTCCCACTGAATTCTATCACACCCACTAGTCTCTGATTCTGATCATCCAATTCGATTTGCAGATACATCTTCCTTCTTACTCAGGACACTGCTTAAATACTTCTCAACGTTTAAGCTTCTTTCAACAGTTGCGTCTCTTCAAATTGAAAAAACACACCTTTCACTATTGCACTCTTTCATATCTGAATATCAGACCTTCTAGAATGTCCTTTCACTTTCTTCCATTGATCTTGCACCTAAAAAATTGTTTCCGCAGCTTGGAAACCATTTTCGCACCTCTATCCAACATTTACAGGTGCTTCCGCACTGCCAAACTTCTTTCTGTAGGATCAACTTCCTGATCCAATCAGAGTCATTGATATTATCTCTAAGTCAATATGGACCATTGATTTAACCATCAATTTCATCCTCAAAATCGCCTTTCGGCACAAGATTTCCTCATCAACGATTCCCCACCATTGATCTTCATCGGTCATTTTCCTAACCGTCGATATCCAGATTGTGGGATGCGGGATGTGGGATGTCGACTGTACACTTTTTCCTTTCCAAAAAATCCTTTCCATAAGATTCTTTCTGCAGGCTCCTTTCTGCATGATCCTTTCTACAAGATTTTTTCGTAGGCTTCTTTTCGCAATTTTCCTTCCACACCATCGATCTGTTTTAGCAGAAATAACTTCAGTCATCTGATCTTTCCATATTGCAGGATGTGGGAAAGGGATGATTTTAAGGAACCATACTTATTTAAAAGTGTATAAATTTTGGTGAATATTACCAATTCTTAAAACACCAACTATAAAATGATTGGCGATATTTTTCAAAAAATATTTTAATTTCCAATGATTTTATATCGTTTATATAATAATTTGGCAATTTTTAGGGTGAAAACATTTTACCCCATCAAAATTGGGTGAAACAGGGCTTCAAAAAATGCAAAATGGCGAATATTTTTTGGGAGAAAAATATGGAAAAATAGCCCATTGGGCTAAAATTCGCCCCTAAAATTATCCCTGATGCGGGATGCGGGATTCATAAATGTAACATTTCGGCTTTCTGCAAGCTCCTTTCCGCAATTTTTCTTTTGCACCGTCGATTGTGGAGTCTTTCCTGACTGTTGATCTTGCAAATTGCAGGATGCGGGATGCAGAATAACACTATCCTATTTTGTACTTCCATAACTTTATTGATTTCCTTGCAGATTTACCCTTAACCGTTCGATCTTGATTTTTTTTGGAACTTTGGATTTTTCGCCAATATTTTGAAGGATGCTTCCTAATCGTTGAATCTTGTGTGGGATGCTTCCTAACCATCCATTCTAGAAATAATGTGTATTTGTATTCTATCTTTGTAGATTATACAAAAACTAATCCTCATTCATCAGATCTCATGCGGCTAACTATGCCACCTCATCATTGTTCCATGTCATCACTACCTTCATCTATGTCACCTCATCATCGTTCCATTTCTTCTTTTCTTTGACTTATGTTACGTTAACTCTTCCATGGTATCTTTTGTAATTCATACGCAACTTTTCCATCACTACCTTAGTCTTTCATCATCATTAGGACACCATCATATGTGCCATGCCACATCCTAAACTATGCCATGTCATCACTACCTTAGTATTTCACTGAGTTTGTCCTGCCATCATATCCACTAGTTATTCTGTTGTCATTCATGAACACCTTTGACATCAATGACAATTATATACTCAAATCTACCAACAAACCTTTAGGGGTTGTGCTCTTGATTGGTATATGAAGTTTCCAATATTGGGGATTAATAGGATGATGAGATAGTGGGGAAAATTATTGATTTGTTACATGAGTTCCAAGATTTATTCTGGATAAAAGTACCAAAATGAAGGGAATCATTGAATATCTGGGTGGAATGAAGATTCCTTTGAAACCAGATGTAATGCCTATCAAGCAACGACCATATAGATTGAATCCAAGATACAAAGAGAAGGTTAAGGCATAGTTAGATCGAATGCTGGATGCATAAATTATTGAACCCATGGAAGAATCATAATGGATTATCCCATTGGTTGTATGAGATAAGAAAATCGATGAAGTCTATATCTATGTTGAATCGAGGAAACTAATTGACGTTTTCCTGCCTGATCTTATTCCTACTACCTTTTACAGATGAGGTCTTAGAGAATGTGTGAGGGAAAGAGGTGTACTCTTTTATTGATGGATTTTCTGGGTACCATCAAATCAATATTGAAAAATAGGCTCGATATAAGGCCTATCTTGTGATAGAGTGGGGTTGTTTCCAATACACGGTAATGCCATTCAGATTTAGGAATACGTGTGCTATTTATTCTAGGATAGTGGTAGTTACTTTTAAAATTTTATTCATATATTTATAGAAGTCTATTTTGAAGATTGGACAATATATGGGTTAATTAAGTATCATATTGAGATTCTTCAAATGATGTTTGAATGGTGTAGACAATTTTAAATTTCTTTAAATATGAAGAAGTGTATTTTTTGTGCTCCTTTTGGTATTTTTTTGGTTCATGTTGTCTATCAAGAGGGAATGATGATGGACACTACGAAGATTGAAATCATTGTCAACCTTTGAAATCCTAAAATTAAGCTAAAAGATCACCTTTCAGTAAAGCTTAATTATAATTATAATTAAAATTCATTAATAATAACAAATTTAATAACTTTAAGGTTTTTAAATTTATTATTAGTTATTAATAATAATAAATTTAAGAACTTTAAGTTTTTAAAATTGTTATTAATAATAATAAATTTCAAACTTTAGGGTTTTAAAGGGTTTTTAAAATTTTTTAGGGCATCAGGTGGGGTTTTTTTAAAATCAATTAAAAACTGTAGGGTTATAAATAATTAATATCAACATTTCTCCTTAATAAAAAATTTTAATACTGTCTTAATTTAGCCATTGTAAAAATTTTAATAATATAAACATTTCCTTTTCCGGATAAACAGGTTTAGAGATTAATTTTTCCGCACACTTTGAAATAAAATAAAATTAAAAAAAAATTCTTTTTGACCTAGCAAACCCTAGTCTCCGTGGCCGACCTTAGACTTTCTACCTAGCTCTAGTATTTAACATTGGTTCTCACTCTCTCCATATTCGACTTTGTCTTGATGATGGATCCTGATATGGATTCGAAACGTCAATTTGGTCATTTCAATACTGTGGTTTCTTTGATTACATCACCAATAATTAAGGATCACGCTAGGTCATACTAGTTACTATAGGAAATTTATCAGGGGATATGCAGAGATCACTGTTCCAATGGAGAAATTGTTGAAGAAAGATGTTAACTTTTAGTGGAATTAATAGTGTGAAAAGAGTCTTGATGTCCTTAAATAGAATATGGTTTCAACACCTATTTTATTATTTCTTGACTGGAGAAAATAATTTTATGTGCATGTCGATGCATCATCTATCGCGCTAAGAGCAGTGTTTGCACAACTAGGAAAGGGATCTATTGATCACCCTATTGCATTTTCTAGTAGAAAGCTATCAATTGCAGAGAACAGTTATATGACAACATAGAGGGAAGTAATTTCTATGGTGTATGCACTCCATAAATTCTGACACTACTTATTGGGTGGTCACTTCAAGATGTTTACATGCCATTCTGTTTTGAAATACTTGGTCAATAAGCTAGTGTTAGGGGGCAATACCTATTGATGGATTCTTCTCTTCCAAGAATTTGATTTTGAAATTTTTGTAAAACTAGGAAGATTGAATGTAGGCCTTGACCATATTTGAAGGTTAGAATATGGGGAATATCCTACTAGTTTAGATGATAATATTCCCGACGTACAATTATTTGCAGTAAAAATGGTTGATGACTATTATGAAGACATTTTGCATTTCTTGATTATGGGGAGTGTACCAGATGGATTTAGTATAGCACAAAAGAAACAATTGGTTATAAAAACTGCATACTTTTAGCTGATAGTTGGATAGTTATATAAGATGGGACTAGATAAGATACTCCATCATTTTGTCTTGGAACATGAGCGACCGATGGTGTTAAACGAAGCTCATGCTAGTGTAGCAGGTGGCCACTATGCAGGGAAAGCGACAACACATAGATTTTACAAGCATGATTATGGTGGCCTACCCTTCATGCAGATGGTATGGATTATTGTAGCAGTTGTGATATTTTCCAACTCACAAGGAAATTGTCTCAACGAGATGAATTTCCATATGTACTAAAGGTAACGGTGCATATGTTCGATAAATGGGCCATCGATTTTGTGGGTCCTATTAATCCACTAAGTAAACAGATAAGTGGACAATATATAATTACATCGATAGATTATCTAACCAGATGGGATGAAGCAACACTAGTTAGAGATTGTACTACAGGGATTGCTGCTAGGTTTTTGTTCGATCATGTGGTCACTAGGCTTGATTGTCCAAAACTTTTAGTAAGTGACCAGGGTACGCACTTTGTTAATCAATTGATTGAGAAATTAACTAAATAAATTCATATCCAACACAAGAAGACAATGCCATATCATCCATAATCAAATGGATATGTTGAATCCTTCAACAAAATTTTAGAGCATGCACTAACTAAGATCTAGAATGTAAATCATGATGACTGGGAGCAAAAAATACCTGTAGTTTTAAGGGCTTATCGCATGAAATATAAGAAACTTACAGGGCACACTCCATTCCAACTAGTTTATGGGAAGGAGGTTGTTATGCTAATGGAATATATTGTACCCATTCTAAGAATAACTGCAATTACTGAGATGACAGATGTGAGTGTGATCGAAGAAAAAATATTTCATCTGCTACACTTGGAAGAATATTGTCTCATTGCAGGATATCATCAACAAGATGAGAAAGAGTGATATAAGGCTTTCCATGACTGTCACACTAAGTTCAAGAAATTTCGGCCATGTGACTTTGTTCTTCTCTATGACAATAATTTTTAAAATCTTCCTGGTAAGCTCCGTACACATTGGTTGGGACCATATGTTGTCACTTATGTTACTAATGGGGATGTAGTTCGGTTATAGAAGT
>LPNX010278477.1:1280-46856 GCA_001517045.1 Pseudotsuga menziesii | reverse complement strand
AAGGTTTTGTATATAAGTTTAAAGTTGTATTTTGAAGTCTGTGTATGGTGTGTTGCAAGTTAAAGTTCTATCACAAGCTTAAGTTACGTCGCAATAGATTTTGGCAGCATGCTTTTTTGTCAAGTTTGTAATTAATGCATAATAACTACTTGCTTTTATGGTGAGTGAAGTGATGGATTTAATTGTGCTTTTTAATAAATGGTAAAAAATATTTCCTTGTGTGAAAGGAATAACCACCACCTTTTTCAATTTATTGCAGGTCAGGGAAGAATAGCGACCCATGTGATTGGCCAATTTTCCACATGCCTAGATCTATTTCACCAACACACGTAAATGAGTTTCCTTATTGTGTCGAATTTTGAAGTCTCTTTAGAAAAATAAATGTCTGCAACTCGTTGTGTATAAAGATTTCTACAATGGAGATTCATGTGTCAAGTTCAAGCACAATTAGAGGTTCAGGTGTGGTGGCTCCACCTGCCATACCCATTGTCAAGGAGGCACCAGAGGTTCTCTCTCAACCAACCCTGATAAATCTACAGAGGAAGAAGCAAACAACTAGTCAGGTCATTCCCCTAAACAAAGATTTAAATCTACACATGACATTGAAGCTTCAGGATCTAGTTTAGAAGCTATAATTCCTGGTTATATTCCACCATGGAAGGATGATGCTTCCAATGTGGTCATTAATAAGAATGCCAAATATCTGTTGGTTAAGCCAACCATCCCGTGAGGTGTGCATGTAACAATGAACATTATGCCTAATTTGAAGTAGCTGGAATTTATACACCATGACTTGAAAAAGTTCCCTGAAATTCGACTGTCAAATTATATGACTTCAGTGTGACTGGTCAAAGGCAGACCTATTTAGTAGGTCCCTTTGGATTGCGCTCATGGGTTGGAGAAGTTAGGAATTCTACCCCTGATGTACATGCCCCACTTCAGTTGTATCGATGAGGTTAATATGTGTGTGAAGAAACTATTGCTCTGTTTCCATGGGGGTTGTTTGTGATTGGATAATCATATTTTGATTGACGTAGTATTGATTTACGCTATCACTAGGTTTCCCAAAGTGGGAGTTGATTCAATGCCATTTTTGGCTGGTAAGGAGCAGGAATTGAGCCTGTCGCTTGAATGAAAGAGAAGTACAATATTACTCGGGATAAGAGGGGGTTTTCCATCAATTCTATAAATGATCAAGGTGTTCATTTCATGGCCAAATTATTGTCCAGTAATTTATTGAGGAATATGTGACCAAACCTATGCACAGTTGGTACCATCACTATAGCCAAGCAATGTGCTATTGGAGTCCAAATGAAATGGTCCACTTTTTTTCTAAACGAATTATTGGCAGATAGAATGGTAGAGATTGCTAATGAAATATGTAAAAATATTGATAGTTGACACATAATTGTTTGAGGGCATTACCGACTTACTTCAGAATCTTTGTGTTATGGTAGAGAAAGTTAGGGTTGTGGTCAAATGGGCCCCATAGTAGTCGCAAGAAGCTGGCCCTTCTAATTATTTCCTAGTTGAAGTGTAACCATATCAATAGCATATAAGGCTCAATTGTTTCCTAAAGCACTCAACTTGGGTACACTATAGTATCATAGCATGATTAAAGATATTGCTTATGTCGTCATAGACCTTTCTATGCTTCCCATGATCTTACTGCATAATATACAACAGTTGAGTCAAAGAAATTAAGGAAAGGTAACACATGATGTATGATTAATTAAAGAAGTCAAGGAACACCATATCTTCACTCCAGAATTAGTTGGAAGAGATAGAGAAGCATACACAAAGGTGGCAGCAGGATAGGTAGAGACTCGAGCAAGATATCGCCCTTTCCTATCACAAAATTCTAGAGTTTGGGGTTATACCTAACATGATCCCTGAGGCTCAGGTCATTAGGCTAGGGGAAGTTACTGCTAACTTTCAATAGAGAACAAAAGAATCAAAACCTAAAATTATTCCTAATACACCTCCTGAAGTACTAGAAGAGAAATGAAGGGTAGTTGATGAGGATGTACTACAAATTTAGGAGGCCGTGGCACTCTGTTCTAAGTCATATGTGTAGGTTTCCCATGCTTGGGAAGATTTGATGGATAATGTTGAGATGCATGACATAACATAAAAAATTTATGTAGTAGATTCCAATATGGCTGACTTAAGGAATTCCTTGAAAACATTGTCCTTGGTAGAGAAGAGGAGTAAGGATGCTAAGCTCAAAGTCTTACAGCTGTAGGTCGCTAAAATCCGTACATGACAAAAATGAAGAATTGGTCATGTCACGAAGCTTTAGGGTGAAGCAAAGCACGTCACAATGACCATTCACCCAGTGCATGTTCAAATACGAAAAGCCATAGAAACCACCGAGGTGGAAGGTTTAGAACATCTCAGTTTCGAACTTGTGGAAAGAATTGCTAAAGTCAAGGAATATGTTTAGTGACAAATAGAGGATGTCATTAAAATATTCCAATATTTTCAAGATAAGTTGAATAAGACGGAAGTTTTTGTCTGAAGTGGTTCGAGATGAGCCACATGTGAGTGTTGGGGGCCTGTTGGTCCTAGGTAAGTTACATAAATCTTTGTCTATAACTTTTGAGAAGTCTGGTCGAGGTGTGAACATGGATGCGACATAGTGGGAATGGAAAGGGTCAGATCCAGAATTTTGGGAAATTTTTGGGGAAATATTAAATATATGTGGTGAGTTAGTTAGAAAGGTTGTCCACTTATGGGTAGTGGGTGTGGGATGTAAAATTGGCCATTAGATCCTATAAAAATGTAAAGGGTTGGGATTAAGGGGGCTCAAAATACAATATAAACCCATTCGAGTTTAAGTTTTGAAGAAGTTTGTAATGTTTTATGTTGTAGTGCAAAGAATGAATAAGAGTCATGAAGGTAATGTACTGTTGGTACGCAAGTTGTGTACGTGGATGTAATGTAATGGGGTTTTGGGGATATGTTTGTAGGCTATGTGCATAGACCAAATTGTTTAAGAAATGACTCATGCCAAATGATGAGCGCTTTGGTGGTTTTCTCCCATATGGGTTTCCATGTTAAACTCTCTGTGTCAAATGGTGTATGCTCATTTTTCATGTGATGATTTACAATTTGTTGTGAGTCTGTGATTGATAATATCTTTCTTTTGTATGATGAAATGAAATGATAATGCTTTAAATGTGTGGGTAAATGTGAATAATACTGTAATATGTTTCCATATGTTGTTTTTTACATTATATTTTGATGACGATTTATCTATCAGCATCGTTGGGTAGGTTGTCAAGTATTGGCATGGAAAGATCCCCTTCTATCGCTGTGGAAGCCTGGTTCATGCAGTCCCTATAGGTATCTTAGGTGAGAATTCACTTGTGTCACAGGTGTTTGAGGTTATGCTCTGTCGGTCCAATACTGTGGGTTTTGTTGGTCGGTCTTGAAGGTTAGACTTGGGTTAGTCGAAACGAGCCAACACTAGTAGGTTAAGCAAGAAGGGTGTTTTCATATAGAAATGTTTTGGGGATTTTGAGACCAATTCCTATAAGAATTGAATATTGTTGGTGCAGCAAAATTCCTTCTTATCTTCTATTAAGATATTTATCAACTATATTATGGGGTTGATTCCTTCATAGGAGCTACATCATATGGATATTTTTATGCATGGTCCTATGTGGCAATATTAGGGTTGGAAGTTAAATAAATTGTTTCAACATTATGACTTCAAAAATATGTACTCTCGTATACACCAAAATAATATTCTATCCCTTGTTTTGAATGCCTAGTGGGCCTCTTTTGACCCTAAGAATAGATGGATTCGTAGGATACAAAATGTTTTTTCTATTTTCCTTTGCTACAAACAATAAACAATCAATATTGTCTCTGGAGATACTTCCTTGGAAAGCAGTGCTATTAGGAGACACACAATATATAATGCTTCTAATTTCTCTTAAATTTGGCACTACATTAAAATCACTGCATTGTTCACTATTTGGAGGTTACGATGCAAGTATGTTTTTGCTGATGAATTTAGTTTTTTTCAATATTTTTGTCATGTTTAGTGGGAATATGTCTGTTTGTAGTTCTTATCTAAAGGCTATATTTTTATCAAGACACTAAAGTAATCAGATTCTTTAGTGTATTTTGAATTTATTTCAACCACAGAAGCATCAAGGAAGAGGATACAATTAACATTCATATATACCCTTCCATCTTTATATCCAGTTTTGTAAATAGTTCATATTAATATAAAACATATTTCTAATAAAAAATCATAGACACATGCTAATTGGATAAACTAGAAAGAAGAGAAGAATCAAACCTTAAACATGTTGAAATTCTTTAAACTGCTTATATGATATCTTAAAACAATTAGCCACTAGAAGATCACTGAAAGAACAACATGCACAGAAACACAAGAAAACAAGAACACAAGAACACATAGATTTTCCTCAGGGAAACCACAAGGGAGAAAACCCCACAAAAATTCCACAATATAGAACTCAACCAGTGCAGTGTGAAATCCAGAAAACAACTGCTTCCTTCTTCTTTTTGCGCTACTACTTCTCTCTCTTGCTAAAACCAGCCTGAGTGAGTGTGTCTAAATGAAGGGGGGTGCCTCCCTATTTATATTCATATCTTGACTTGACTTATAACATGGTGGGGCCGACTTCACTAGCTGTCAGGGCCAACTTGTCCAACTGGACATTACAAATAACATTTATTATATTGACACTTGGGTGCTAATGAATGACTTACATTCAAATATTTACATTGCTTCTTTTAATGATACTGACAATACCAAATTCATTTCCCAAAGGAGGAATACATTACTAATTGGAATATCCTTCGAAGTTACAATAAAATAACACTCCATCTTAACTAGGAAGGTATTCAACATCTACTATTACAACTATACAACTTTTGGGTGAGACTCTATATGTCATAGGAACTTTTGGAACATTGTCTAACATCTTCATCATCGATATCTGTCGGAACATATTCTATAATATTCATCGTGTAGTCTTCATCTTTCGTACATTCTCGAACATATTCTATTTTTCTTCTTAACCATATTCTGGATCTTCTTCTTGTAGTCTTCATCTTTCACACATTCTTGAACATCTTCTATTTGTCTTCTACTTAACCATCTTCTGTATATTCTTCTTGTAGCCATCGTCTTTCACACATTCTCGAACATATTCTATTTTTCTTCTCCTTAACCATCTTTTGGATCTTCTTCTTGTATTCTTTGTATTTCATACACTTTTTAATATCTTCTACTTGTCTTCTACTTGAATCAACTTCTGGATATTCTTCTTGAAACATCAATATGTGAATATTGAATCATTATATGTATGTATCATCATTATGAGCACTGGAGATTAGATCAATATGAGAATACTAAGACATCATCTTTATCTTCATTATCTACAATATCTGTGTAAAGATATTGATAACATCAACAATTTTCATCATCTTGTTAGTGCTAAAAACTCATCAACAACTAATGCTAGAGAATCATCTACATAATCAACATAGATATGTTGAAACATCGATATCATCATTAGTATAGGAATACTGAAGCAATATGTAACTACAATCATTAGTGTATCAGTACTGATACAGACTCAATCAATCACTTATTAAGAAGAAAACATACATCACAACAACAAAATAATAATTATTGACAATCAAATAATCATCAAGCATGACATCAATCATCAACAGCTGGCAGTATAACAATACTACATCAATCATCAAGCCTCTTACTAATCAACAATAATCAACTACTAACAGTATAGTAATACTGTAGAAATCATCAAGTAACTCATCAGTCATAAACAATCAGTATAGAAGTACTATAACAACAATCAAGCATCTCATCAATCACTAACAATCAGTAAAGAAATACTGTAAAAACCATCAATCTTTTCAGTAGTCATCGACAATAAACAGTATAGCAATACTGTTACAACCATTGAGCATCTAATAAGTATATCAGTACTGTCATAACTATCAAGCCTTTCAGCAGTTATCAACAATCAACAATATAGAAATAACGAGGATACATATTTTCCCTTCATCTTCTTTGGAGAAACATCACAGTAAGTTCTCTGGTAGATCCATCCGGGAAATTTGTCTAACTTACTAACTCTTTCAAGCCAAACAAGCCTAGTTAGACAGATGGATCTCCCTGGGGACCAAACAAGCCTTGTCTAGCTTACTAACCCTTTCGGGCCAAACAATCCTATCCAAACATACTAATCCCCCTAGTATTGATAGGTTTTTATTCTGGCTTACTAACCCTTTCGGGATAAACAAGCCTAGCCAGACATACCCTCCCCTAGACTAACCTACTCACCACTACATGCAACATCTACTGTCACTCCCTCTTTAGAGAGAGTTCCTTTTAGACTACACCAAGCTTGTCTCGAAAGTATTCAAACTTTACATGAGTCAAATGATTATTCAATACATATGCTACTTGTTCCTCAGTGGGAACATACTTGAGCTTTACAGCTCCCTTCTGCACCATATCCTGAATTAAATGATATTTGATCTCTATGTGTTACGAATTATCATGAAATATGGGATTCTCTTTCATATTGATACAAATATGATTATCACACGGGATATCCGTGACATCTATCTCTGCATCGAATAATATTGACAACATCTTTCGAAGCCATATTGGTTCGCTGCAAGCTAAACATCCTACAATGTATTCTGCCTCTGTTGTACTTAGTGCAATACTAGTCTTATTTATACTAAATCAAGAGATCATTCTAGATCCCAAACTCAAACAACATTCTGATGTACTTTTCCTATCTTGGGCACTTCCGCCCCAATATGAGTATGCATATCTGAGCCCATAATCTAAAGTTCCCTTTAGATACCTCATCACATGTTTTGCACTAATTAGGTGAATGTGTTTAGGATTAACCATGTATTGACTTAAAGTGTTTACTACAAAACATATATTTGGTCTAGTATTGGTGAGGTACATCAACGAACCAATGATCTATCTATATAGCATGGAATCAATAGTTTCCAAGGTGTCATCCTTCAATAGATTCAAACTAGTAGTCATTGGAGTAGTCATAGATTTGCAATCTAGCATTCCAAATATTTTTAAGATTTCAACAGTATAATTTCCTTGATTTAGAAAAATATCTTCTGCATGTTTCCATACTTCAAGACCTAGAAAGTAGTGCATCATTCCAAGGTCTTTCATTTCGAATTCTGCTGCAAGCCTATTCTTACATTCAATGATAGACTTATCTTCTCCCATAAAAAACATATCATCTACGTATAGTAACAAAATTAAAATTCCATCTTCATCAACCGTGTAGTATAGGTTGAAGTCTCTTTACTCTTAGTAAATCCTAATCTCATTAGAAGTCCATCGATCCTTCCATACCATGCTGTGGGTGCTTGCTTTAATCCATAAAATGCTTTCTTTAGTCGGCATACATGAGTCTTTTGATCATTGATATCGAATCCTTGTGGCTGTTCGATATAAAATTCTTCTTCAATTACTCCATTTAGGAATGTCATATTTACGTCCATTTGATTTAGCTTCCATTTCATGCTAGATGCCAAGGAAAGAACAATTCTTATAGAGGTGTATCTAGATACCGGGGAAAAGGTTTCTTCATAATCAATTCCCTCTTTCTGAGAATATCCTCGGGCTACAAATATAGCCTTGTATTTTTCTATAATTCCATCTGATGAGTGTTTGTTTTTGAATATCCATTTAGAGGATACCACTGACTTGTCCTTTGGTATAGGTACTATTTCCCACACATCATTCTTTAGAATGGATTGATATTCCTTGACCATTGCATCAGACCACTCCTTTTGTTTTATTGCTTCTTCAAAAAAGGTTGGTTCTTTATCGACTAGATCACACATCAAGGCCATGTAATTGGGGTATGAATTTGGCTTCTTTCTCTCTTGGATAGATCCTTCGGGAGCACCAAGTATTTTTTCTTCCTCAATTTCTTCACAATCCCAGGAAGTTTTTCTCTTTTGAGAAATCAATTCAGTTGGTAAATATTCAGGTAGTTGTGGTTCTGTCATATCATGCTCTTTAGGTATCGGGTCTTCTTCTTCAACTCTTAATTCTTTAGTTATTTCAATAGTTTTGGGAGTTTCATGGTCCTCTTCATCTTCCTTGTCTTTTCTTTATTTTCTGAAGGTTGAATCTTCATCAAATGTAACATCTATGCTAAGTTCAATTTGACGGTACCCTAGGATATATATTCGATAGGATTTTGACTGTTCACTATATCCTACGAAGAATCCTTTATTTCCTAAAGTGTCTAATTTTGTTATTTTCTCCTTCGGAATATGAATGTAAAAAAGAGAGCGAAAAATATTTAAATGACTTACCTCTGGTATTTCACCGGAAAACATTTCTTCTGGAGTTTTATTCCCAAGAGCGTTGTGAGAGATTCGATTATGAACATATACTGCTATTCTTGTTTCCTATGCCCATAGGTACATTGGGAGATATTAATGATCATGTATCATATCTTTCACAACTTCCATTATGGATATGTTCTTTCTCTATGCCACACCATTTTTTTGTGGATTGTAGGGAATTGTGAGCACCCTATTAATCCTGGCCTCTTTACAAAAATCATTGAATTCATTTGAAGTAAACTCTCCTCCATTATTTGTTCTTAGAATATTTATTTTATTTTTAGAAAGGTTTTATACTAGGCCTTTAAACTCTTTGAATCTTTCAAACACTTCATCTTTCTTTCTCAATAAGCATATCCAAGTCTTTCTAGAGTAGTCATCAATGAAGGAGGCATAGTAAAAGTACCCACTTAATGAAGTGGTTTTTATTGGCCCATAGATATCTGAGTGAATAATGTCTAGGATCCCTTTTTCCTTACTATTACTTTTCGGAAAGGGATTCTTAGTATTCTTCCCTTGCACACTCCTTCATGTTTTATCTGTATTTCTAGTGAAACAGTTACCACCTTGCTTACAATTGGAAGATCTTTGTAGTGAACATGAGAAAGTATTCTATGCCATATCTCACTTGGATTAATGGTGTTGGTTGTTAATGCAAAATCTGTATTTCCCTTTAGTTTGTAGATACCTCATTTTTCAACTCCAATCTCTACTACATCATCGATAGTTTTGGCTTTGGTCCACATGAGGATTTTTCCATCTACAAAGGAAACTCTGAATCCTTTCTTATATAAAGCTGAAATGGAGAGAATATTATTCTTTATTCTTGGGACATATAGGACATCCTTCATCTTCATATGCTTTCCAAAATCCAATTTATAATATGCTTCTCCTAACCCTTTAATGGGGTACTGGGAATCATCTCCAAGACGCTACTTTGTGTGGATATTCCTTTTGTTCAAGGAAAGAGAGTGCCTCCTTGAAACCAGTCATGTGCTTGGAGGCACTACGATCAATCAACCAGGTATAATTTCCTGGTGAGACTGATCTAGTTAGGGCAGAGATCAAAACATACTCTTCACTGGAGTCTTCATCCTTATTTGCTTCCTCTTATTCTTCTCGACCACTGTCTTCAGTAGCATGTGCTTGAAACCTTCTCATCTTCTTGAGTCTTTATGCTTTCATGGGATAGTTAATTGCAATGTGTCCTAACTTGTGGCAGTTGAAGCATTCAAAGTTTGAGAAATATCTCTTGGGTATTTTGAAGCCTCGAGTCTTAGGAGGATGGTCATGACTCTTTCTTTTGCCTTTGGTATGGGAACTTAAGGCTTGATCCTCATTATCATTTAATGTTTATTCCCTCGATTCTATCCTATCTTCTTCTTGGATATATTCTTCCCATAACTTCCAGAATTCGGTCGGTTTCCTTCTTGAACAAATTCCTTAGATGAACACTTCCCAATCTCTTGGAAGGCCATTCAAAGTTGTCATTACAACTTTTTCTTCTTCAACCATGTCACCGATATGTACTAATTGATCCTTGATTTGAGTTACTCTCATAAAGTAAGATTGCATAGTCTCTAACTTCTGAGATCTTACACTCTTGAGTTGATTTCTTAGGGTCATCTTCCTATTAATTTTTCTTCCTTCAAATAGCCCTAATAAGGAATCAAACATTTCTTTTGGAGTATCCATGAAAGATACTTTAGGAATCAGGTTATCTTTAATTGAATCAGCTATGATCATATCCTTCTTTTGCTTGGTTTTAGCTTCAACTTCTTCTTGTTCTTTCACTTCCTCTTTTACAAATTTGTCTAGATCATTCTCTTGGAGGATGAGCATGATTCTGTACTTCCATGCTCTGAAGTTTTCATCCCCTTCAATCTTTTCATCTACCTTGGTAATCTTTGTCATCTTTAGAGAACTAAGAACCTCAAATTGAAATAGGTAGAAGGATACTTACTTGCAGAAGGTAGTTCCTGACTCACCTTCTTCCTGAGGTCTTAGGGTTTGGAGTAGAAACTGTAATTTTGCAACCAGGATCATAAGTGGAGCTAAGATGGATGGAAAATATGCACTCTCCTGAGGCATGGTAGAAATTATCTTCCTTTTTCTGAGATGGATGATGAAACCCTAGTTTGTCTCGATAACAGTAACAGGTCCAAAATTGAAAATTCTTGGAATTTTGTTCTATCACCACAGAAAGACGCGCCCTTTAGAGGTGAGTTGGATGAGCCTTATTTTCTGGTTGATCTGTTGAGGGATTTGTCAAAAATGACAAACCCTATATATGTAGTGTGTCCTTTCAAGGTGGCTCTGATACCATGTTGAAATTATTTAAATTGCTTAGATGATATATTAAAACAATTAGACACTAGAATATCATTGAAAGAACAACATGCACAGAAACACAAGAACACAAATATTTTCCTTAGGGAAACCACAAGGGAGAAAACCTCACAAAAATACCTTAATATAGAACTCAATCAGTGCAGTGTTAAATCTAGACAACAACTGCTTCCTTCTTCTTTGTGCGCTACTACTTCTCTCTCTTTCTAAAACCATCTTGAGTGAGTGTGTCTAAATGAAGGGTAGCACCTCCCTATTTATATTCTTTTGTTGACTTGAATTCTAACTTGGTGGGGCTAACTTCACTAGCTCTCAGGGCTGACGTTTCCAACTAGACATTACAAATACACAACAGAAATTGTGCCCAAAATCCGATGGCTTGCATGTCTGAAATTCGACAATGCCCTGTCGGTGATTCGGCATATGCATATTTTTTTTCCATCGGTGTATTAACGTTGGATCTTCAAATAATTTTCAATACCTGTGGAATATCCAACAACACCATGACATCGAATATTCGACATTTGGTTGTATGAAAGTGTCACAAAAAGCTTGCATATACCATCGCATGTTTGACACTTACACATAGGTTTTTCGATGTGTGGAGAGTTGGACTTTCGATGGGCTTGGCTGTCGGAGGCATGGCAGTCCCTTTGGACATCTTTGGGAAGGAATCAAAGATGCAACAGGCATGCATTGACTGACCAACGACTAAAAGTGTCGAAGCTTCAAAAAATGCGTTGGACATCATCCAATGGCCGTCAGAAAAGCAACTCCTAGTTGTGTAATTAACAAAAAAAAAATTGAAAGGATTCCATTCACCAGTTAATTTACCCTTTGATTTCAAATCTAGAGGTGTCATTTATGAAGGGTACCACCTTGGACTTAGCATGCAATAATACACAAACATACACTATATAATTGATATAACACACAAGGAGTACATACAACAAGAATAGAAATAAACATATCAAAAAAATTACAAAATTCAATTTCCACTATGAAACAGACAATACCTTATCACCTTCAACACAATAGAATTTGAGAAATCCATAAAAAATTGAAGCTTTTGGGTGAACATTCACATGATTATAAGGGAAATTACCCTTGGTGTAATAACATGTCAAAAGAAAAAAACAATAGATTATCTAGGCTACCAGGATTCAACAAATTCTGATAGCGTAATACAGAAAATGTCAGATTAACTCACCTTGTAGAAAATATGAGCAATATTACATGCACTCTGAAGTAATTTGTGCACAAAAATAAACATAACAAGATAAAACATAATCAATCCTACCATAAGATCCTAGAAACTGCATCATTTTTCTTTTATCTAGACATCTCCATGTCTAGTGTATGGAGTTAATGTTTTACTATACCTTGTGATTCAACTCACGGTCGACATTGGAGCATATACCCTTCAGGAACTTAGTGTATATATCTACCTTTTCTCAATCATGAATGTAAGGACATTTATCTCCCTCCTTATTGCATTTTCCAAATCTTGTAAAAAACTAGAAATAATGTTGTTTTTTAGCCAAACGACATCTGGCAGTCTGTAAAATCCATCTAAATTTCTCACTAGCTAGGGCACGACTTATTGTTGTTGGATCCCTAACAATTTGGTTTCCATTTCCAACCCTTAAATATCTATTCAAATCCCATGCAAATAACTTATTATTCAATTCCAAAATACAGTAGTAGCTTCATGATTTAAACCCTAACATTATATAAACAAACCCTCAAATGTGTTCTAATTGCAAGCAAAAAAAATTCACTCTAGCTTGAAAAACAAACATATATCCATTTCAGATCAGTATGTATTATACAACTCCAAATGGGAACGAGAGAAAGTCCACTTACTGATTTCCACCAATGGATACCCACGAAGATTGCAAAACACAATGTATATTCTGCTTCAAAACTGCAGTTATGCAATTTATCTGTAGGATTATTTTGTGATAATCAAAACCTCATTTGAAAACAATGGATCACATGACAACTTAAATTAGGTTTGAAATTAATTTGAAACCTATTAACAACCTCTTCTCATGTTATTATGTAATAAGGATATTTGATTTGTTTACTTACAATTCAAGAAAGTACAATGCAAATTTAGGAATCAAAGTATAGAAAAAAAATAAGCTAAAATTACTAAATAGTCATATGTACTCTACTGAAAGTTGTATGCAACTTCTATTCAAATGCACATTTCTAACATAAATGCCTTTCTTCTACAATATATCTCCTACAATGCTGAATTCCCAACAACCTATTTTAAAACAAACTTAGATTACAAACATCAAACCATAGCTGATAGACAAGACATCAACATTGCAAGGTGAATCGGACAACAAATAGCATTTGTTTATTTGGGACTAAGCCAAACCTGATCTGGAGTAAGTTTGAATGTTTTATTTCCAATAGAAAATGAAACAGTTGGCATGAGTATCCCAAAGAGTTTTATTTTTAGACATGTCTAGATACATTATTTTATGATGATTCCATGACGAACCTTTTCCTCGTGATCTATTTTAATATTATAAGTGAACTTAATTTTGTAGCTAATAAAGTTCATGACTATTCATTATTACATACATTACATAATTGTAGACTATCATCTTGGCTTAATTATATATCCAAACTCATCATTCATGAGGTGACATTCTACTATTTTACATGTTGCCATCAAATCCTTTCGACAAGGTTTGAATTCTCATTTATAAATACACAATAGTCTTTTTATTGACTAAGGTTTTGAATATTGTTTAATTTTCAACAAAGATTATTTCACATCTCTGCATTATTCAAAATCTGAAATCTACTAAAGGCATATAGTTACAATAATGTTGTATGATGGTAAGGTGATCTCTTATTTGCATAAGTGTAGCAATTGTGAACCATTTCCTAAGCATACAAATATTCCTAGACTCCATCACTTGAAGGAAACATTAGATTTTGGCATGCCATTTTGTCCAACCCCTCCACTTGTAAACATCGTCAAAATTTAATTTGAATTCACCCTCAGACTGGTTGAGATGACTCATATTGACTCAGAATTAACTTAAGATATTTGGCAGAGTAAACATTGTGTCATTTGTGTTGGAACTCTACAATTGAGGTGTGACTGTTTTGATGGTAAAATAGGCATGTAGAAATATTACACAAGCAATCAAAATACAACATGACATGGCATTGCAAATTTTTTAATTTTCTTGAAATCATTTAGTGGAAAAATGCCTAACAACCATAACTAAGAATCCAAGATTGTAAATAGTTGAATAAGAAAATTTTCCTTGTATTGTGCAGTTACAAATTTCATCCATGTATGTACATGCTTCATTAATTACTCTTCTTCATATTACACAATTTATCCTTCAAGTCAAATGGCATACACAACTTTTCAAGTATCGCTTTCTCATGTTCCAATATCCATTTCCATGGGATTACATTGGTTTATCTCATTGGAAATATCTGCATACTTTTATTTGTGAAGAAAAACTTCCCTCAAAATGAGCCAGTGATCCATGGATATGCAATCAAAGTGTTTACTAGTAAAAAGATACATAAAAAATCAAAATGAAGTTTTCATTGCAAGAAGTTCCACCTTCAAATCCACCTCTTCATTCTTTTTCCAAGCTAATTTATTCCTACGTACACAAGGTAGTTGACAAGTTCCCCTGAACATCAAACCTAGCAGAGTAAATTGCTCTAAAGTAAACGATATTGTACACTTATTTTCTACTCTTTTAATTCAAATCCTCAAAGATAGCTGGTAGAAATCTATCTTTGAAATAAATTTTACAAATATGCAAACTGGTAGATTAAAATTTAAATACCATGGAAAATTTTAAAATCCTAGTATCCCAAAATTGTGTTGTTAAATACCTCATTGTTGATTTCCTAATACGCAAATGGCATTTTCTATCTTCATTGTTACCATATTCAAGATCTCCACCATGCATACCATCTTCAGCTTCATTCTATTTATAGTGTAGGTCATTCTCAATTTCAACATTTCTTTTATTTTCAGGAACAAAAATTCCAGAGCTTTTGCTACACATATGTTGTTTTATTTTGGAACCTAAACTAAAATCACTTGTATGACTAGAAGGTTCTTAAAAAATATTCAATTTGTTGGAAATGCTTCCCCTCCTTTTTCACATTTCTTATGATTATTGTTCAATGATCTATGTTCATTACCTTGGATTGACCTATTATTTAGGAATGCCAGTAATATTTTTTTGGATTCTATAGCATATTACTGAGTTTTTTGGTAAGATGGAAGGGCTATTTTGTAAGAACATACATGGAAATCAAAAGTTTCACCTAGAATGGTAGATGCATATAATTTTAAATATGCATTATGCATGGAAATCACCCATTGCAATAGTACAATGATCTTCCCTTTGTACAGTTTCTGGCATAAATGCAAGATACAATAGAGGAAACTCAAGGTCCTATATTGAAGCTTCATATGCATGACTAACCGCTCAGTAACTTGAAATGATGTTTGTTAATTAAATAACTAGTAAAGAATCACTTCCTAATCAAGCATACCAATAATACCTTTGAAACAAGTAGGGTACATACTCAGTATAGTGTTTAGATACAAACATGTATTGTAAAAAATATTAAGTTTGGACTAACAAGCACAAGATTTACATATACATCTAGAAAAAGTAGTTTCATAGTGTTTGAGAGGGTAGTAGAAAAATGGATTGAAATTATGCATGAGAGGTAGATGGTTGTAGCCAAGCGTAGAGGTTAGGAAATCTAATAGAATGGTATCCTACTCAGAGAGTCTACAATGGCATGCAAATGGTAGGTCTCAAGGTTGAGACTACTAATTAAGATAAATAAAGATAAGGAAATGAAAGATCTCGAGGAATAGAAAGGAACTTAATATGTTAATTTATGTTAATTTAGCATTTCCGTTGCTACGTTGGTACCGAATCCATTATAGCTAATATCCTTTTCCCTTAAATTTCCGTTTGATGCTAAGCTTAATTTATTGACTTTTAAATTAATTATAATTAATTATATTTGTGTTTGTAGCATTACCACGGTTGGAAACCTACGTAAAGTGGCTAAAATTTAGACCTGGGAACTTTTTATAATAAGTATCAGTAGTAAACAATGATATCTGGAAAGTATGATATGACTTTGAACTTGTTCTGGGCAGAGTTTGTGGATATTAGAGAAGTAAATCTATGTCTATGGGAAGTCTGGTGTAATGAACAACAATAATACCCCTAAATATACATGTTGTTGGGAACATATTGGTCCTTAAAATCATTTCTCAACCCTATTTGACCTCCTATTGAGCAGTAATCCAGTTTTGGGAAGATGTTTTGATGAGAATGGATCTAAAACTTGAAATCTAGGGAAAATTAATGGGTATAACACAACAATAGGTTTCAAAAGACCATGTTTGGGTGAGATATGTGTAAAGAAAAATAGTATAAAAGTGTCCTTGGGCATATTGTATCAGCAAAGAACTATCTCTTGGCATCGAATCAATAGTAGCACTTCAACATTATCATTTCTAGGAAGCTCACATGGGATATTATGATGAGTTTTAAGCACTGTAGGGTGAATTTTTCAGAGGCATTGGCCCTATTGGCTTGTATTCACTTTCATTGAGGGCTAATCCACCTTTGACTCATGTTTCAAGAGTTTTTTGCACCTTTCCCAGCATAACGAAGGTACAATCTAGGCAAAAAAAACTCAGCAGTGAAGAAGTATGGAAACATTGATGTGTTATAAAGGCTCCTCTATATATCACATGAGGCTTAAAATTTTTTATCCAATCCACATAAGTCATCCTTGGAGGAATCCAGTTCCATTTACTATGTATTTCAACTATGTCTACATAGGATTGAGGACACCATTGAAAGTCTTCTTTCAGCAAGTGCTTGGCCTTGGAGGATACTTTTCACTGAACGAAGGCCTTGTTTCTATATTAATTGAGTATTGGATCACTCCATTGGATATATAGAGACTGATATCTCTTAGAAGTTGTTTTTTTGTTGCTATATGAATATTATTGGAGGGGCATATTTCTTGAAGGTGACTTAGGGGAGACACAACATAAGTTTAGGTTTCCTTCCAGTTTGGATAGGACTTCTATTGGAAACTTTTGTGGACACGGTGAAACATTGCATCTTATGGGATTTTGAAGGTTGGGATTTGCTTCTACTTGTCATCATCCATCATTGCTTTATGGAGGACGTGGGTACATGTGAAAGATATCGTGGTGTAATTTGAAATGCAAAAATAATCCCTTATTTAGAATTTAGATTTAAAATAAAAGAAAGAAAACATGACTCACCCAAAAAGAAAATAGTGTGCCCTCTTATGATCCTTCAATTCAATGTCATGCACATGAATATAATTTTTACTTGGGTGATTCAATGTTCAAACAATATGACGAATGAATAAAATGTAATTCATAGCCATATGTCTGACGAAAAATGGCCATTTCCCATATATTTTCATGTACATATGGAATTAATAGCTATATGGAATTGGTAAAGTATTACCAAGGGGCCAGTTATCCTGATAAATAAAACTATTTAAGGTAATTGTTTAGATCAAATAGAACAAAGTTTGCCTCAATGTATGGTAATCATCATCATCAACTAAATGTATGTGTGTGCGCCTGTATAAATACCCAATACATAACTCAATCAAACAAAAGAAAACATAATTATACCTTGATTTGTGGATCTTCACACTATCTTCTTATGCTTTACCTTTCAAAACATCATTCAACATACTTCATATTTTGTCCTGTTGCAATAGTTTCATGTTAGGACCCATCAAATAAATTTATGTTTGTTTATGAAAATAACAAAACCAATCTAAATAAATACAATTCTATTACAATGTAAATTACAATACCATTCAACTATTCAAGTAAATTAATTATTAAGAATAGATCACCTGATAAAACATGGATAACCAAAAACACTATGTATATAAGGCCATCAATCTCATCAAAACGCCATTTCTTGCCTCTTAACTATGGAAATATTTCTCAGCGCTATCTGTAACAAGTTCCAATGGAGGATCCAAATAGCAATAGTGAAAATTATACACTAAAATTATAGAAATAGATGTTTTTTAATGTATTCTTCCTTACCATTCATTGAGCTCCTCTCTATTTTGAGAATAATTTAATATTCTCTTCTAAACAGGACCAACCATGTGAAGGTGGAAGCTCTTATGGACCCCCCCCCCCCTCGCATCACTCTCAATTCCCCAAACCCAATGCATTTACTTGCAAATAACAATTTATTTCACTATTTCACAATCCAAATAACAATGCACCTGCTGCAAATTATTTCACTCAATAGTTGAAAGATGCTTTCATTAAATCATTCATTAAACCATTCAATCATTCAACAACAGAAAAAAACCATTCATTTAGTCAATGGCAGAAAAAAATCAGTAAACCATTCATTAAAGCATTCATTTAAACATTCATTCATGAAACAGAGGAAAAAACCATGAAATTGTTTTTATTATAAATAAGAATTACTCAAAATTTGTTTAGTCACTTCCTTTTTACTTTTCTTCTCTTTAAATATTTAGTTAGAGTCACATATTCCAGAATCTGATCCTCGGTCTCCCTACTAGTCTACTCGCAAGGTTGAACTTCCGGTGAGGGGCGATGAATTTCTGCAATAATGTCAAAATCTTTCATTAATATATTTATATTTTGATAAATACGAGTAATTCATTTAAAAAAACATTATGAATGTGTGTTTTTACTTGCCATGGGCACATCAGCATGTTTAACATTATCTTGTACAGGCCCAACTTGTTCAGTGTTATCTGCATCTACATGCTCTACAGTTGAATTATGTAGAATTAGAATTAATGTTCATCATCTGCAATGGTCTATAAAAACCAGTAGCACATTAATAAATCCATTACCAGGAATCAAAGCATGATCTTCGTTTGGTTGGTCATGTACATCCTTGACATGAATGGGATCATTACTTTCCTACTAAAAAAAAAATAAATAATTTCTGTTAATTTATTTATAAGGAATAAATTGCATGAGCATTAATAAATTATCATTAAACTATAAAGTTTTTACATACCTGCGCACTAGATGGATCAGCAGAAGATTGTGCAGTATGCCAAGACAAGCTTCTCCGGTGTTCAACAACGGCGTCAAATCCCTGTTCGAAGCCAAGCTTCATGTAATCCGCACTGGGCAATTCTTTGAACCGGTCAGACTTTATATTTGCATGATGTCATTAATTTTACATTTTTTTCCAGAACAAAACAAAAATAATTATCTGTATGATATTTGGATGCAGATTCGGGTTTTGCAATACTTACATATCAAGCTTCCAAGTTCGAGTAACCACTAGGCCCAAGCTTGTGTTGGCCAATTTTTTCAATTCTTTCCTTGGTGGCCTTAGATGTGTCCGAGAGCCTAATCAAGTTTCTAAATATGTTAGTCGATGTACCAAATTTGATATAAAAACTAGTAATAATAAGGATTGCCACTACATTTTGGAATGTATTGCATACCTCCCTGTTCCAGCTGGTGGTATCTTTCTTGGTCTTATCAGGCCCTTCTCTTTTCCATATTTCACCAGGGCCTTCCACTCCATAAATGGAATCATTGGAGGGAGCTCATACCTAGGGTTATTTTCTAGGTGAACCCTATACTGGTCTCAGACAATATTCAGATGTTTGCCAGCCTTCTATAGGACCTTCGATGTATCGAAGGTATCTTTTCTAAACAGACCAACCAAGCGATTAGTCAGATCATCCTTTAAAGATTTTGGCTGCTTGTTCCACATTGTGCGGATGGTGGGCCCGAAGATCTCCAAGGACAAATCATTCATATGTTTATAAAATATATAATTTCCTACAAAACATTAATTTCATCATTAGTCAACATTAAAAAATATTATCGGTATATTAGACACAAATTATAAAAACTAAATTGAACAATCTATAAACACCTGGAATCCTCTCTATCTTTATTGGAACCAGTTATTCATTCACCAAAAATGTACACACTATTGAACCAGTTCTAGTGATAGGAGAAGATCCAGGAAATGCATCCACATCTCTATCTAACCCTGCATCCACCCCTTCTTCTGCAACATCTATTGTGGGTGGGGCAGCATCGACTGCACCCTCTGCTACCCTCGAGGGTGTTGCAAAGCGTGTTGCCGACTATTTAGTGGACAATATGGGAGTAGTATGTGGTGTAATTGGAGTGGTTTGGTCACTGGGACCAACATTTCCTTGACCACCACTGCTAATCTCCATAGCGCACTGTAAATTCAAACCATTGTATTATAATTTCAATAGCATATAAAATCAAATATTATAAATTTTTTATAAATGAATTTACATTATTATTCGAGAACTTACTTCCAATTATTTACGTTGCTGTAACAACAATTGAATCTTTTTTTTATCCCTTTTGTTTGTGGAACTGCCAATGTCAGAAGA
This sequence comes from Pseudotsuga menziesii, assembly GCA_001517045.1. Lineage (NCBI taxonomy): Eukaryota > Viridiplantae > Streptophyta > Pinopsida > Pinales > Pinaceae > Pseudotsuga > Pseudotsuga menziesii. The sequence continues at coordinate 26,588 of LPNX010278477.1, read as the reverse complement.
ATCAGCTCCTCATTTTGTTTTTCCTTGGTCTTTTGTAGCACCCTCAATGGGTCTGCAGACTCTCTAATTTCACTATCTCTCGTCAACTGAGAGACCTCATTCTATAAATATTATTGAGACGATGTTTCATAAACTGAATCCCTTGTCTGTAACTGAAATATATAAAAAATTGCTTAGTATTTAAAGCAATAGTGTGCGAAAACAATTATACTAACAAAAATTGTCTATCATGATAGAGTCATAGTATTACATCTAGGATTACCTGATGCCTAGATGAGGGTGTGGTGTGATCAACAGATGGGGACTTACCTCGATCAGCCACCTGCAAAAAAAGTAGAGAACATTATCACAATGAACGCAATATGTAAAAGCTAACAAATACAGAACAAAAATCAACATTATGCTACATGTTTTATATGTATACATTTTTGAAGTATTTAGAATGTGGAATTAGATTTAGGTTTATTGGTTGCCTCGAGGCTCCAGTTTTCTGATTAACAGTTGGGGACTTTCCCCGGTCAATCTGCAAAAAAAATAGACAACATTATCATCATGAACGAAAACATAAAAATGAAAGAATACATAACAAAATAAACATTGTGCTACACGATATACATGTTTATGATTTTAAAGTATTTGAAATGGAGAATTACATTCATGTTTTCCTGTTGCCCCGATGCTGTAGTTGACTGATCAATAGCCAGTTGGATTCTCTAATCAACACTCTGCATGGAAAATAGATAAGATTATATAAACGAACAAAATATACTAATGAAAATACATAACAACATATATGTATGTCCATCCTAAATTTATTACATTGGCAATATCAATGTATACATGCTGCCTTAACTCGGGTTGACAAACATCTACAAAGAGGGAGGTGCCCATGAGAGAACCTTGCATCAAAAACATACTAAAAGTTACCTAATGAAACTAGAAAAGTATAAAATTACAATTATATGCTAACAAAAAATCCTATAGATGTTAAAATAAATAATAAAATGTTGGTTAAATTGTTGGATGTACCACAACCATACTAACTGTGTTTGTATCTACACGATTCAAATTGTAATTAATAAGTAGTTATTCATCAGCAGCTATTGATTTAATTGCACATACAAAGACACGGTTTCCTCCACGCGAATCAAATATGTATTTTGGGTGATTAAGTGTAGACCCTGGTTGTGTACTGTTTATAAACCCCGCAATATTACTAGTTGTTTTTGGCCTTCTGTCCATGTACAACGTTTATCCTTTATTTTGAGCTTTGTCTTTCAGTTGTATATAATTCCTTAACAACCCATATCTACACATACTTCATGTATATTGGACTAGGACCATCCAATCACTGTAGTTGTAAAAGGGTCCAACATACTCCATCAATTCTTTACATCTACCGTATCCAACCTTTATGTTGTCCATGCAAAACAACCCCAATCCATGCAACGACGACGGTGAAATTCTATATATCCTCTCATTCACACAAAAATCAGTGTTTACTTGAGGAAGATCCCTAGGAACCCATTGTTTCACTAGGTGTTTGTACCTTAAGGGCACGTCAATGTCTCCCACTGTCTCATCACCATAGGAACATGACCCCCTCCTTTGAGAAAAAAATTGCATTCGTTTATTGAATTTTCTTCTGATCTTTTGACATCTAGTTGATCTAGCCCTTATAGACCTACTGGATGTCTCACTTTCCTCTATCCTTCCCAAAATTCCCTCGCTTGAGGAAGACAGGTCTGACAAATACCTGTTTGGTTCTACCTTCAACATGGTCGGAAAAAAAATTGGCAAAAACGTAGCAAAATACCAACAAAAAAACTTGGAAAGACTTATAAGAGAAAAACTTGTTAAAGAAAAATCTTGTCAAGAATGAGTTTGGGTAATAGGTGTGGGAATTTGGTAGCCCTAAAAATTCTAATGTATGCCCCTATTTTAGTTACATACAAGTCTCCATTCTCACTTATTGCTTGCATTGCCTTTTCCTAACATGTATTGTGTAGGCTCACAAAATATCATGTTATACATGGGCACTATGGCTCATAAATATTTATATAATGTATTATAAATGTGTGTTCCTAAAGGATTTGGAAATGTACATGGATGGGCACTATGCTTGGTCACCAATGATTTCATGTCTCTGGAAATATGTTAGAAACATACATCATATATAGCAAGTATGATGGCATGTAGAATGTTGGAGCGATTATGGTGGTTGTGTATTTGGATATGTAGGTGTTCTTATTACTGGCCTAACCCACTTTGAACAATAATATTTTCAAATTTAATGAGTCTATGTCTAATTCTCTTGGTCCTCATTACATTCAAGGAGCCAATGCATAGGTCTCTGTAATCCATAGAAACAAACACTACACAAACTTAATTCAGAGGAGTTCTAAATTCCTTTTGTCCATTCACAAGCTTCATATGTATGCTTGTTCCCTTTGGACTTTTGCCTTTCAATATTGTCAAGATTGAGACAATCTTTTATGCATATGTAGCAAATATAACACTACAATTTATGCTAATATATGTCTGTATAGGGCCTGGAGGTTCTCCGTTAATGGACTATCTCCTTGAAAGAACATATCTTCACATTCATCTATACTCCTCTCTCCTTACTCTACACTCATTGTTGTTGTAACCCTTACTTTTGATGGTTGTAAGTGGTTTTTAGTTTTCCCATGAATGTTGTTGTGATGTTGTAGATGATTATCCATTTTACCTAATATGTTTTATGATCTTTTCCATCATTGCTAGGGTTCACATACCTGTTGTTTATGGCTTCTTAATCTTGAAATCTCAAAGGGCCTAAAAGTTCCCAGATATCATGTAGGACCTGTTATCACTAAAGTTGAACCCCGATTGCTAGGGTCAAGCTTAGAGAAATATTAAATTGGTTTAATGGATAACTATAAAATGAATTTATGGAATTTAGTGGTAGGTAAAACTTACTACAAAAATCAAGCTAGATTCGAAAGCAAATACTGAACAGCAGTATATATCACAATTAAGACTAATAAGACAAATCTATGAGTATGAATTTATGAAATATATGAACCAGGTTCTGCATATAGTACTTAAGGATAAATTCACATTAATCGCGAGAATCTAGAAATGGATTAATAAGACCATACACCAGAAAAAATCACAACACATTAAATTCAATTATTAAAAACGAAAGGTGGCTCATATGAACATAATCATTTCAAAGCAGCTAACAAAAACTGAGTGCATACATGCTCTTGCCACTCCAATATCAGAATATTCAAATCTTGCCTTAGACCTCTCAGTTAATACCTCACATATAGAAGCCTCTTAGCTCATCATTTATAGATATTACATTACTTACAAAGGAGGTTTCATATCCATGAGAAATGGATCGAATTTGCTAGCTAAGGCAAAGAGATAAATCAAAATCTATTTCTGAAATGAATCTAGCAGATTTCAAGCATAAAATTTGGTAATCAAATTTCAAATCATTTTTATTTTTTAAGCAACCTATTTGGCTGTCCAGAATTCAGGCCTGGGAGGCTTCTATCAACACTTATCCAAAATCGGGATAAAATACTTCTAGTAGCATGGTGTTTATTTGTCCAAGATGCATACTATTGGGTGCTCTGCCACCTACAATTTTCAGAAACTAAAACTCTACCTCAGAATCTAGATTTGTTTCCTTGAATTATATACAATACTCCGACCTGAAATCAATTCTTCAAGTGGTGATCCTTGAGAACTGAATGCTAAGAATAGGGCCTCTTTATATCAAGCCATCAATGTGTCAATTTAATTGATGATTACATCCTTTATTCGAACTGACAACTTTGCATTTTTATCTTTCGGTGATCTCCATGTGAACGCTACTCACACTTGGACACTTTTATTACCCTTGTTAATTAGTAATTTCTTCATTGAATTTGATCATGATTTGAAGGGGTTTTGGCTTATTTCCATGGGTACTCTGCATTAAATCTTGAACTAGTGGCTTTAACACTTCTCAATATTAAGAATGCCTTAGTGATTTGTTAATTTCGTGCCTACCAAATATGGTTTTAAATACCAATTTTCACTCATGCATCCATTCATTTGACGACTGGCAGCAATTCTGTCACTTTTGGGTTGAATGGGTAAAGTCCTCAGGATTCCATTTTTTCAGTGTGTATCTTCGAAATAATGAAGGTAGCATAAACAAATTCGATCATGTGGATGCATCTGATGCATTAGCTATAAAGAACACTTAGACATTGGGAGTTTGCTGCATGGTATGTCATGTCACTTGGTAATGAAAGCTTGCAACACTTGTATACTATTTCTTTCATCTGTGAAATTTCTTTGGAGAATAAATAACTCAAGTTTTCCCTTGAATTTTCTTTCAATATCAAGATTACACAAACACTCAAATTTTTAGCAAAATATCAATGTTGAAGAATTTGGTAGAGGAAGGAAGGACTGGTGACAACATCTGGCTTTATCTGGGGATGGCATGCTCCCTGTGAGATGCCAAGAACAAGTAGACCTAGTTCCTTATTATGAAACCATCTCTGATATCTACACCCTGTTTTTCCTGCCATTCATTACTTTGAAAGTGAAAATAAGAAATACCATCACCTTGTATCCATTGGGACAGAGTGTTTTTATCTTATTCCTAACCTATTTCAAACCTTGAAAACCTGCTCTTCTTATAATGCAAAAGAAAATTGCAAATTCAAACTGATCATATTGCAAACTTAAGGAAATTCTTGAATCATCAAGCTTATTTATTTGCACTACTATTCTAATCACTGAACTTTTCTTAATCAAGTATAATCCCATTTCCAATGTAGCTATGGGTGTCACTTTGCTTGAGTATTTCTCTCCTCTTTCTTTCTCATGGGTGTCACTGTCACATATAGCACCATAACTGAAGGGTTCGATAGGTTTTTGAAAAAAATGCTCTTCTTCATCAAAATACCTATCATACTTAGGCTGATATTTATGAATTCCTAAATTTTGAATATCAGTAACCTCTGCTTCATGATGTTCTTCAATCTCCTAGTTAACATTCGATGAAGAAGAAAATATAACGGACTGATTTGGTAATTTCTCATCATCAGATTTAGATCTGTCATACACCGGTTGATTGTTGAAAAATTCAATATATATATATATATTCAAAATTCATTTCTTCATCACTTGAATATTCATCATAAATAGGCTGATAAAAAACATCATGAAGAGTATTTTCTTGACTCTCCAAATTTTCCCAAAGAGTGTGTGAAATTTCATCATTAAAGATTTGACCTTCAAAACTTTTTGAACTTTGAACTCTATAAAATTTCACTTCATGAGTTTCTTGGAAGGATGACAACTCATGAGCAACATGATCGGTTTTCAAAATTGAAGACTTCAGTTCTATAATGCTATCATCAGTTTTCATAATAGAATTTTGAAACTTTTCCTCATGTAAAACAGACTTAAAAGAAGAAACGACATATAACGAGTCTTCTTCCTCATTTTATTTAGAAAATTTGAATCCATAGCTTCTTCATTATCCATTTCTAGTTCATGTTTATGGGACGACACATCATCTTGAATATCATTAGAGAACTGATGAATATTGTGAGGAACAAATTCTTCTCTATCTATATCTTTAATCTCATTTTGCAATGCATATTCCTCACAACAATTTTCAAATAAAAACTCAGCTGAAAAGTACCTTTTACAGTGCTTATGGAATACTGTGTGAAAATCCTTCAAGGATGAAATACTAGAGGGAGGTAATGAGAAATACTATCCACGTGCATCACCATCCAATGAATACATGACCATATTCATATGAACATCCTTGTGTTGTATATCTAGCAGATTCATGCATTCATGGAACTTGATGAGGTGATCAGCAGGATTATCTTCTCTCCTTTCTCTAAAGATAGGCAGAAAATATCCCCATTATGTCATACTTGGTACTGGATGTGGGAAACTAGGAACTATAGAAAATTCAAGAGGTGCAAAACTCTAAGCCACAATGGCCTTCATTCGATCCTGTGATGGCATTCTGGATCCTCAACAAATGGAGTCACCTCTGGATTCTTTGTAGTCACTCGGTGAAGAAATTTGCAACCACTATGTCACCAGCTTTTGTTCACCATCAAAGTCTAGATATATTCATTATCGTACAACCCAGGGAAGTATGTCTTCATTCCTCCATCCCCGGCAACGGTGCCAGAAGATGTTATCACTAAAGTTGAACCACGACTGCTAGGGTCAAGCTTAGAGAAATCTTAGATTGGTTTAATGGATAACTAGAAAATGAATTTATGGAATTTGGTGGTAGGTAAAACTTACTACAGAAATCAAGCTAGATTCGAAAGCAAATACTGAATAGTAGTATATATCATAGTCAATACTGATAATACAAAGCTACGAGTACGAATTTATGAAAGATACGAACCAGGTTCTGCATATAGTACTTAAGGATAACTTCACATTAATCGTGAGAATATAGAAATGGATTAATAATACCATACACCAGACAAAATCACAACACATGAAATTCAATTATTAAAACAAAAAAGAGGCTCATATTAACATAATCATTTCAAAGCAGCTAACAAAAACAGAGTTCATACATGCTCCTGCCACTCCAATATGAGAATATTCAAATCTTGCCTCAACCCTCTTGGCTAGTACCTCACCTATAGAATCCTCTTAGCTCATCATTTATAGATATTACATTATTTACAAAGGAGGTTTCAGATCCATGAGAAATGGATCAAATTTTCTAGCTAAGGAAAAGAGATAACTCAAAATATGTTTCTGAAATGAATCTAGCAGATTTCAAGCATAAAATTTGGTAATCAAATTTCAAATCATTTTTCTTTTTTAAGCAACCTATTTGACTATCCAGAATTCGGGCCTGATCTCCATGCAAACTCTACTCACACCTGGACACTTTTATTACCCTTGGTGATTAGTAATTTCCTCATTGAAGTTGATCATGATTTGAAGGGGTTTTGGCTTATTTCCGTGGGTACTCTGCATTAAATCTTGAACTGGTGGCTTTAACACTTCTCAATCTTAAGAATTCCTTAGTGATTTGTTAATTTTGTGCCTGGAAAATATGGTTTTAAATACCAATTTTCAATCATGCATCCATTCATTTGATGACTGGAAGCAATTCTGGCACTTTTGGGTTGAATGGGTAAAGTCCTCAGGATTCCATTTTTTCAGTGTGTATCTTCGAACTAATGAAGGAAGCATAAACAACATCGATCATGGGGATGCATCTGATGCATTGGCTATAAAGAACACTTATACATTGGGAGTTTGCTACATAGTATGTCATGACACTTGGGAATGAATGCTTGCAACACTTGTAGACCATTTCTTTCCTGTGTGAAATTTCTTTGGAGAATAAATAACTCAAGTTTTCCCTTGAAGTTGCTTTCAATATCAAGATTACCCAAACACTTGAAGTTTTAGCAAAACATCAATGTTGAATAATTCGGTAGTGGAAGGCAAGCCTAGTGACAACAGGACCCTTTATGAGTCATAATAAACCTATTGTTAGATGATTTTATTCTCCAAATGATACACCAAAACCATACTTATCAGTTAATATTTGTGTAGGGATTTTTTTCTCTCTCCCATAATTTATCATACTAATGGGATTGTGACTATCAAGTCAATGCCTTATTTTCATAGTGGCAATCCTACAACAGTACACTGGAAATTCTAAAAAATTCTAATGTATTCCATAGAAATTCTAATGTATTCCCTAAAATGTCTAATGTATGCCCATAATTTAGTTACATACAAGTCTCCATTCTCACTTATTGCTTGCATTGCCTTTTCCTAACATGTATTGGGTAGGATCACAAAATATCATGTTATACATGGGCACTATGATATGCTCACAAATATTTATATAATGTATTATAAATGTATGTTCCTAAAGGATTTGGAAATATACATGGATGGGCACTATGCTTGGTCACCAATGCTTTCACGTATCTGGAAATATGTTAGAAACATACATCACATATAGAAAGTATAATGACATGTAGAATGTTGGAGCGATTATGGTGGTTGTGTATTCGGATATGCAGGTGTTCTTATTACTCGCCTAACCCCCTTTCAACAATAATAGTTGCAAATTTAATGAGTCTATGTCTAATGCTCTTGGTCCTCATTACATTCAAGGAGATAATGCATAGGTATCTGTAATCCATAACAAAAAACACTACACAAAATTAATTCAGAGGAGTTCTAAATGTTGGAGACATTTACCATCATACACACTCTTCAGTCAAATTGGCCTAGTTAAACCACTATCCTAAGTTTAATTGACATCAAGGAGCATTAATTACCATCATCCCAGTCACTCCCACGCCTACCTATAGTCAAGGAGGCTAACTTAGCCTTTCCTACAGTCAAGGAGGCTAACTGGAGCACTCCAGGGGTGATCTGGGTGACATTCATGCACCTAATTGCTAACTGGGGGTTACTTTCAGTTCAACCAATCAGTTACAGTCAGTTAAGGTGCCTCCATGCATTAAATATATTATTTAATCATTATTTATTGATTATTTTATTATTATTTAATGAACTGGAGTGAACTAGGTGCCTTCACCAACTTCTGATGGTCAGTTAAGCTTCAGTTAACCTCATCAAGGTTTATTGGAGTCATGTAGTGCTAGCACTTGATGGTTGGTTGCTATGACATGTGTTTGATCTCCTTCAGTTGAGATTAAGTCATTTATTGCACTCCAACTTCAATTAGGATTGGTGAGTCAATTAAGGTTTTTTTGTCAAGTGGTTAACTGAGTGGTAATGCATGGCAAAGAGTCAGTTAAGCTAGAATCATGCATGGGAATTCGAATTGTCCCTTAGTTATTCGAATTCTTCATTGAGTTAAGCTATGGCTCATGCATGGGAATTGTAATCCTTTATTGTTTATATAATATACAGAGAGGAAACTTATTTGGTTCCTGAAAATTTCCAATTCATGAGTAATTGTTAATAATTCTTTGATGAGATTGAATCTTAGTTCCTAGATCATGTGCAAGAATTGATATGGTATCAGAGCATGCGGCGAGACAAAGAACAATCTTTCAAAAACAAGATTTTTGACAGATTTCTCCATGAAATGTGAGCAATAGCTCAATCCAACCTTATGGTGCCCTTTTTGTTTTGATTTGCAGGTCTTAACAGGTACAACTTCGAATGGACTCATCAATCCCTCTTCTCACCCCATTCACAAGCTATTCGGAATGGAAGCTGAAGATGATTGCATCTCTGAAGAGACAAGGTCTCTATGAGGTGTCTATTGGAATTGGAAAAGAGTCTTATGAGAATGATAATGACTGGTTAAATGACCGTGATAGAGCTTATGGAACAATAGCTTTGGCCCTTGATGATAGCTTGTACTACCTTATTTATTCTGTTGAATACCCAAAGGAAGTCTGGACAATATTGGACAGAACCTTTGGCAAGCACAATGAGGATCATAATAGTACTTTGGAGATCATTTCCAGCACCACAAGAGTTCTTCACTCAAAACTCTCAGCCACTACTCTCTCTGATGAAGTTGTTCAAGATGAAGATGAAGCAGAATCTTCTACACATTCAATTCGAATTGCAGAAAGTCTCCATGAAGTGACTCCTTCTCCTGATGCTCCGGAAGTTCATGAGATCTATGATATCTCATCTTCTCATATTGCTGAAACATAAGAAGACATTCAAATCTCTGATATTGAAGAAAAATGCTGCTGCACTTCCATGCAAACATTCACCGGTGATTTTCCTTTGAATTCTGTGCAAAATTTACCAGTAATTGCTTCCGAAAGTGAAGAGAAATTTGATTTTGCTTCCGCTAATGTTGCTGCTGGTGTGCAAATATGTAATACCTTGGATATTTTGGAAAAAATATCATATTATAAGAGTGACACATTCTCTCCCCATGATCTATATCTTCCAGCAAATTCCTGTAGGATTGCATGCACCAAAATTCAGAATTTTAAAGAAGAAGAAAACTGTGCATCTACCGTCTTGGTTGACCATACTTTTGGATCTGATATGAACCTTATTGGATCTGATATGATATTATTTGGATCTGATCTGATGTTTCTTGGTTCAAAATTTCAGTTTCATAAACCTTTAGTACTGCTTGTAGCTATTCTCATCAACGGTGTGAAGAAACAAGTACCGCAAGTCTCCTTCGAAACTGCTGCTAGGGATTTGATTTGATTTCATATTTTTGGATCTATTGTGAAATTATTTAGATCTGATTTACATTCTGATCTGATATTATTTTGTTCATATTTTAAAATCCAAGATCTTTCAGTCATGCTTGTAGCTGCTCTCACCAATTCCGGTGTGAAAAATCAAGTACCGCAGTTCTTCTTCAAATTTGCTGATGGGGATTTGGTGTTAGTTTCCTCCTGTGAGGTTGCTGATATTTTATTTTGTGAATCATTAGATATTTCTGAAGCTATATCATATTATGGAGCTCAAGCATTTTCTCTCCAGAGTCCCAGGGATTCTCTACCTTTGGTCACAAAATCATCTCCTCACAGAACTAGTAAAGAGGAAGACATTCTGCATCCGCATGGACACTTGCTCCTAAGATTTGGGGCTGATTTTACCAGTAATGGTTTGCTGTTCAAGGCTGCAACATATCAGTTTCTTGAGTGTTCCACACATGGTTCAAATCCTCAAGAACCTTTGCTCTCTCTTCAGATGAATTCAGTTGCTCTACATGGGTCCAGTTTTCACCGTGCAACTATTTATATTTCTGATCTAGTTGAGTGCATTGTTATTCTTCCAAAGTGGAAGATTCCTCCAGACATCTTCACCAAGAGCTTTTCAGAAAAGAAGTTCACTTACCTCCGTTCACTATTAGGGGTGAGTTCATCAGGGTGATCCAGACTACTTTCAGTGTTCAGCTTGAGGGGGGGTTTTGTTCCCACTGGGTTTTCCCTCTTTTCCTCACTTAGTTTGTTTTGAGCATTGTTTCAGTTGCTTTATTGTACAGGGTGACCTATGGCCTTTGTTGCCACGACCCTAGCATTTTTATGTTTTCTAACTCTTCCTGAGTATAGCTTAAGGGGGGGTGTTGGAGACATTTGAGGAAGACATTCTGCATCCGCCAAATTGGCCTAGTTAAACCACTATCCTAAGTTTAATTGACATCAAGGAGCATTAATTACCATCATCCCAATCACTCCCACGCCTACCTACAGTCAAGGAGGCTAACTTAGCCTTTCCTACAGTCAAGGAGGCTAACTGGAGCACTCCAGGGGTGATCTGGGTGACATTCATGCACCTAATTGCTAACTGGGGGTTACTTTCAGTTCAACCAATCAGTTACAGTCAGTTAAGGTGCGTCCATGCATTAAATATATTAGTTAATCATTATTTATTGATTATTTTATTATTATTTAATGAACTGGAGTGAACTAGGCGCCTTCACCAACTTCTGATGGTCAGTTAAGCTTCAGTTAACCTCATCAAGGTTTATTGGAGTCATGTAGTACTAGCACTTGATGGTTGGTTGCTATGACATGTGTTTGATCTCCTTCAGTTGAGATTAAGTCATTTATTGCACTCCAACTTCAGTTAGGATTGGTGAGTCAATTAAGGTTTTTTTGTCAAGTGGTTAACTGAGTGGTAATGCATGGCAAAGAGTCAGTTAAGCTAGACTCATGCATGGGAATTCGAATTGTCCCTTAGTTATTCGAATTCTTCATTGAGTTAAGCTATGGCTCATGCATGGGAATTGTAATCCTTTATTGTTTATATAATATACAGAGAGGAAACTTATTTGGTTCCTGAAAATTTCCAATTCATGAGTAATTGTTAATAATTCTTTGATGAGATTGAATCTTAGTTCTTAGATCATGTGCAAGAATTAATACTAAATGCCATTTGTCCATTCACAAGCTTCATATGTATGCTTGTGCCCTGTTGGAGGAGAAATTCAGTATGTCGACTTGAACTATAGCCGACTTAGTTGATTAGCTGACTAAGTCGATCAGCCAACTAATGAGAGAGTAGGTTGGCCACCTAAGGTTGTGTCAGTTGAGTGAACCGACATGTAGTTATTTGTAACTGTTTGTAAATCATATATATTAGGTTGTTGAGCCAGATGAGAACTGGGTTTAGTTCTCTGTATTGTATGGACCCTTTCACTATAATATAATCTGTTATTCTACTTACTTGTTCTTGTCTCTTGTCTCTGTTATGTATGTCTGTATTAATGTGTATTATTGGTAACCCTATGTTATTTGTGAGATTACAACATTGGTTCTGTTTCCAGTAGTACATTGTTGCTAGGGTTTTACCCCTAGCTTGTGCAAATGAGCACCTACTAAGGAGAAGGGTCTCCTTAGTAGCATTTCAGTAAAGGTGAATTAAAAATGCTAAAACAGAAATGTAAACTACTTAAACATACGCATGAAACAGAAAAAACAAGATGCAAAAAACGGTTTTTATATTAGTATTACCTCCAATGTGAAGGTTGGTGAAGCCCTTTGCAGTGGTCCAAGAGGGTTGCTCTGAGCTCCAACTTGCTCCTTCTCTTTCTCCAATGGTGGAAATGGGCCAAAAGGGGCTCTCAAGGTGAAAGTAGCTCAAGGGTGAGCTAGGGTTTCAAGAGCTATTTTGGCAGAGTAAGGGTGCTTATGATTGTGGATGTGAAATAAGGGGTCTCCATCACTTATTTATAGTTTTTCAGTGGTGGAGTGCTAGCCCATGGTTTTGGAAACCATATGGTTTAGGGCAGCTGTATAGGGTTTTTTCATCCTTTTCCTCATTATTTTATTTTTTCTTCCCTTTTTTAGGGGATTTTTGTTTTTTTAGAGGAATTTTGGATATTTTTGGAGGAAAAAAGAGGTTTTATGGCCTTTTGGAGGCATTTTAAGCCTTTTGGAGGCTTTTTGATGGTTTTATGGCCTTTTGGAGGCTCTTTAGTGGGATTTTCGGGGTTTTCAAGGGAAATATGGTAGGAGAAAGGACAAATGAGCCATGTAGTGGGGTAGATGAGGTAGTGAACACTTTTTGGGTGTTAACAGATGTCCCCCTGATGTGCGAGGGTAGGAGCTCATCGTATGGCCGATGGACATCATAAGTCATATATGGTTTTCTGGGGGTGTGGAGAAGAGAAGAAACAAACCGAAGCCGGGAACAACGATCCCAAACCAACTGCAAGGACTAAAAGTACATAACCTCAATAATGGATGAGGAATCATTTGATCATATGGACGAGGCGGGCATTCCCATGCTTGTATCAGGATATAACATAATAACAATGAGGTCCAAAATATGGGGACCTCACATATACATGGCCTCAAATACTGAATGAGGAAGAAGCTCAATATATGGACGAGGCGGGCATTCCCATGCTCGTATCGAGATATAAAAATAACTATGAGGCCCGAAAAGAGGGACCTGTAGGATGCCATACTGCGAGGCTGGGACATACTGCTAGGCTGACCATGTGTGAGCTGAAAAACTGATGCACTGGAATGACAGCAGTGCTACTGAATGTGGTACCAAAGGAACTGATGAGCTGCTGGACCAGAGTGACAAGGGTCATACTCGTAATGGTACCCTGTACTGGAACTGAACTGGGTACTCGAGGAAGCATGGAACTGAAGGGATTCTGAATACAATCGCCAACGCAGCCCAGACATCCACGGGAACATATAACTGGGCGTTCCGAAGTGACTCACCAATGTGCTAGAGTCGGGGGAAGTCCGGGGTCTTCGATAAATAATGGAAGGGATATAAATCCTGCGCGATTCCCAATGATGCGATCAAGGTACTGAAGTCGAGCATGTGAGAAACAACCAGTCAGAGAGGCAATGATGACTCCTCTCAAAATGGTCCGTAGGCACTCACCACAGATGGTGATGGGTCCAAGGCGCAGGGGCCTCTGGGTCTATCCTATGGAATAGAGGGGCTGTCGTCGACAGAGGGAGACCTGCAACTATCAAGGCAATGAGGTTTCCTTGACAGGAGCGCGAGGTGGAAAATTGAAATGTGATAGTACTGATGGCAGGATTGATAAACTGAGGGGAATAACTGGGCAAGTAGAGTGGGTGGACTCAAACTTCCTTTGTTCAGAGTATGATGGCGGGGATGATCGGGCAGCATATGAAACTAACTGGTGGTAAGGGGATCATAGCTGTATTGGATTTGGGAGGGTGACTGAGCTAAGGGAGACTCAAGCTGTGGTAAAATGGTAGGAGACTGCAGAATACTCTGAACAAAGGCGACCTAATTGGGGGTGCTACCGAGAGGATCGATCATAGCGCCAAGAGGCACGGGGGACTTCTTCATGGGTTAGGGAACGAGAAGAAGCGTGTATATAAAATGGTACTGTCGTGTGGATTTTACGAGCCCAGGACAGTTCATGCTCGTGGTTGCTTTCAATTTTAAGGAGTTTGAAAGCAATAAGAAGACTCAGAATAGATGTAATGGCACTGTCGTGTGGTTTTTACGAGCCCAAGGCAGTTCATGCTCGTGGTTGCTTTCAATTTTAAGGAGTATGAAAGCAATAAGAAGACTCTAAAGTAATGGAATGGTACTGTCGTGTGGTTTTTACGAGCCCAGGACAGTTCATGCTCGTGGTTGCTTTCAATTTTAAGGAGTCTGAAAGCAATAAGAAGACTCGAAGTAATGGAATGGTACTGTCGTGTGGTTTTTTACGAGCCCAGGACAGTTCATGCTCATGGGTGCTTTCAATTTTAAGGAGTCTGAAAGCAATAAGAAGACTCTGAAGTAATGGAATGGTACTGTCGTGTGGTTTTTACGAGCCCAGGATAGTTCATGCTCGTGGGTACTTTCAATTTTAAGGAGTCTGAAAGCAATAAGAAGACTCTGAAGTAATGGATAGAATGAATGGCCAGGCAAGGAGGAAGTGTTCAATCAAGGAACATTTATGATGACCAGGAACAAGGGTGAGGGGGAACACTGGTGGGCCTCCTTGCGGGGTGAATGAATGGTGGAAAAATAACGAAACATTTGCAGTATGACAGGAGTGGAGGGCTCATGTAAAAAGTGTGGAACAATCTGATGGCGGCCGATGTGGCACGCAAATCAAGGAAGCAAGGGGTCGGGACACAATGTTGAAATTGTACCAAGTGAGAGCAAGAAATGATCTCAAGCATCATCATGGGCTTAGAAAAATGAATCCGGTGATATAAAAAGTGTGAAAAAATGGAGAACGGCCGAAGTGGGCGCAAACCGAGGCGACTAGCGGTGTCTAAAAAATGGGTGAAAAATGACGTAGCAAAAATAATGCAACGAGGTGACCATCGTGACGGTTTCATCGTGCTGATTCCAATGGTAGAAACGGTTCAGAAAACGGACTCCGTATGGGTTCAAAATGGCCAAAACAAGAAAAAAGTCAACGGACTATAAATAGTAAGTGGGCCCAACATGACAAGTGTCATTTGTACTATTTGACTTTGACTAGTGATTAGAGTGGACCAGAGTTGAGGTGTCATTTCTGGACGATCCGACCGGCCGATTTCAGATCCAGGAGAGACAGGTATTCCATCAAACTCATACCTGCTTTGTCATTGGGTTCGGGGGGTGGATAGTGGATCCCAGGGTACTCTTTGCATGGTCCACGTGGGGTGGACCACGGGTTAGTGGGTCGGAACCGCAGTCGTAGACCGTAGGTTTCACGGGGGATCCCACAGTTGGGGACCGCGACTGCGAGCCTGACAGCCGCGGTTAAGGACCGCGACTGTAGGCCTGAAAACCGCGGTTAAGGACCGCGACTGTAGGCCTGACAGCCGCAGTCGGAAACCGTGGCAGGGAGCCTAAAGCCGCGGTTTTGGACCGAGCTATGAGGGTTTTTCTGGAGGGGAAGGACTATTTGTTTGCCATGAGTTTGATGAGTCCACTTTGCATGATTGACAGGATGTCGCAGGTTCTGTGGAGGGAGCGGGAGATACCAGATGAGATCCTGACAGTCGTCCGAGAGGACCGCCAGGTGCGATCGATGCTGGGGCTATTCGGACTGTTGAAGTTTGCCCAGGTCCCCATGATGCGGTCAGCAGCATTGCTACTGAACCGATTGATTGGTTTTTGGGAGTCAGACATACAGGATTTTAGAGTGCAGGGTGAGAGGGTGGACCTCACCCTGACAGATGTATACTTCCTGACGGGGTTGCCCTGTCTGGGTAGGGTGGTGGACACGCAGCCGCGGGTGTCTGCGGACATAGATATGGAGGACATGCTGGAGCGGTACTGTGGTCCAGAGGCTTGGGTGCATAGGAATGCACTTTTGGTGAGAGACCTACTGAAGCCAGCAATGCATGCCATGGCGGCATGCGTGTTGCGCGTCTTGGGATCCCAGTCATCGGAGAAGGTGTCTGGGGGCTAGATGCAGCTAGTGGAGCGCGTACTGGGCGGTGTTTATTACGCATGGGGCCAGATGTTCCTTACCTGCGTGCAGCGGCAGCTGACAGCAGTGAAGGAATCTGGCAAGGGGTTTTGCTATGGTTCCTTCTTGTGCACATTTTTTATGGAGAGGGTACCCACATTGCGACCGCGGGTTTCGATCAGAGCAGGAGGCTTGAGGGAGCCGCGGATGGTGCGGTGGGGTGAGATGATGCGCTGCTGTGGGGGCAACAATGTTGGGAGGTACTTTACACAGGATTTGTACCTGTAGTAGCTCCAGATACCATTGACACTTGATAATTATCCATATAGAGATATGGATTACACAGGAGATCCAGAGGCACCACGGCCGCCGGGACAGGCATGGGGACCAGATGGTAAGTATGGTTTGATTTCATTGTCAAGTTTTATATATGATAGTTGATTGATATATTGTTACTGACAAATGGGTGATCTGCAGATGTGGGCCCGCGGCTGCCGCCAGGGCATGTGGCACGGAGGGGGATTGTGGCCGTTCTAGCTCTTCCTGGGCGGGGGGAGGTGCATCGCCAGGATGCAGAGGGGACACTAGAGTCTGTATGGGCACTACTAGATCGTGTGCTGGTGGGGGTGACCGACGAGGGGTGGCAGGACATCGATTCGAATGTGGTTCAGGAGTGCATGAGGGAACCCTGGGAGTTCAGATCGATTGCGATCTGGGTGGTGATCTTGGTCGATAGGGCGCGGGCACAGGAGCCCGTAGGGGATGAGGATTTGCCAGAGGAGGAGTGAGGGGAGGATTCAGAGGCAGCAGATGCCGGCAGTGATGCAGGGTATGACTCTCATTAGGGAGTGTAGGGGACTCCCCCCGAGTTTTGTAGCTACAGCATGTATTTTATGAGGCTTTATGGATGTACAGACATTTTTTGTATAGCTGAGTACAGGGGTACTTAGGACATGTATAGCACTGTGACATGTATTTTTTGATATGTATATATATGCACATGGATGCACCTTTTTGTGATGTTGTTTTAGTTGTACGCACGTGGATGCGCTTTATGATGTGTGATATGTTTGTATTGCACGTGGATGTAAGTAGTCTAGGATGTTTGGGCACGTGGATGCCCCTTGTGTATTTTATGTGTTTTTATGGTTTATGTACATGGATGCAAATGTGGATGCACTGCAGTCTTTTTGGGTTTTTTATATATTTGGATGAGATGCTATGGGATAATGATGCATGATGGAGGTGTTACATGGTGTGATTTATATGCCAATCGAGGATGTTATTTTCCATTTGATCTGCGACACGATTGTGAGCTCTGGGGACATGTGTGAATGTGAGGGATTCAAACTATTGGCTGAGTTGTTTTGTACGCAGGAATTTTCGAAATAGGCAGGGATCACGCACCTGGTAGCAGTTGTTGAGCTGGGAGACAAGTAGCTGGGAATCCAGGAACACATGAAGGTGACATATGCCCATCTGGAGGGAAGCAGTCAGGAGACCGATCACAGCATCATACTCCACCTGGTTATTGGTAGCAGTGCCTATACATATTCCGTCAAGGTGAATCAGTTCGTTGGAAGGGGAATATAATACCCATGCTGCAGAAGCCAGGTTGGGAGACCAGCGGCTTGCGCCATCAGCAAAGCCAGTGTAATAAGGTGGAAGATGGTCCATCTGTGATCATGCAAAAAGAATGATGAATGTAAGATTATGGTAAAGAAGGTGAAAACAAAAAATAAGAGCAAACTGTACAATGTGGACCAATGAGGTCGTGGTTTCAGTTATGGGTAAAAACGTTTAAGATACAACCCATTACAGGGGTTGCGTAAAGGGTGGCCTTCAAATTCAGCTAAAATGTATGCCCCCTTGCTGAGGCAAGTTTGCACAATGTAAGGGCCTTGCCACATGGACTCAAACTTTCCTTTACTGGTTTTGTCGTGGGCTTGGTCATAGGCGAGGACGAGGTCCCATTCGTGGAAAGTTTGCGGGTGAACATGTTTGTCATAACCGGATTTGGAGCGGTTTTTAGCAGCTTCGATGTTCTGGAGAGTGGCACGACAATCTTCATCGGCTTGTTCGAGGGATAGCAGACGTTGCTCAAGGGGGGAGGTATCAGGGAGAAGCTCAATGGCGATATGTAAGGCAGGTATCTGACACTCGATGGGGAGGATGGACTCTACACCGTGAACTAAATGAAATGGGGTAAAACCAGTGGCGGTCTTGGTGGAGGTACGGTAAGCCCATAAGGCAGGGAATAGCATATGGTGCCAATTGGACTTATGCCAGTCAACAGTGCGTTGGAGTATGGTTTTTAGGATTTTGTTAACAGCTTCTACTTGACCGTTCCCTTGAGGGTAGTAAGCAGAGGAAAATTGGTGTTCAAACTTGAGGAGGGTGGATAACTCGCACCAAATGGAATCTTCAAAGTGTGATCCATGGTCTGAGGCCAACTGTTTAGGGACCCCGAATCGAGTGATAACATGGTTGAAAAAGAAACGGGAAGCAGTGTCAGCGGTACAGTTGAAGGTGGGCATGGCTTACGCCCATTTGGTGAAGTAATCGATAGCGACGATGATGTACTTATGGCCGTTCGCAGATGGGGGTTTGCACTCCATGAAGTCGATGGCCCACTTACAAAAGGGACCAATGGTGGCGACTGGGTGTAATGGAGCAGGTGGTGTCCGGGCCTTGGGGGAAAAAAGTTGGCAGTTATGGCAATTCTTGACCGCAGTGATGCAGTCGGTGAAAAGTGTGGGCCAGAAGTATCCGGCGTGGACGACCTTTTGGGCAGTGGCCATCCCTGAGAAATGGCCGCCGCAGGCACCGCTATGACAATCATTAAGGATGTGTTTAGCTTCCTCGTGTGTAAGGCAATGACGAATAATTGTGTCAACCCCTCACCGGTAAAGGACATCTCCTAGGAGGAGGTAGCGAGAGGCCTGGTGATGGATACGACGACGTTCATTACGAGTGACTTTGGGTCAGAACTTCTGCGTGCGCAGGTATAACAAGATATCATCGTACCATGGGTCATCAGATGAGATAGTGAACAAGTGATGGTCGGGTAACTCATCGGAGATGGGTGGGGCTGGGAGAAAAGAAGGGAGATCGGTGATGAGCTGGGAAAGCACAAGGGCTTTAGTGCTCTTAGGTGTTCAGAACGTGAGGTCATATTCTTGGAGGATAATGACCCATTTAGCCACATGACCTTGCAGGAGCCGCTGGTTTAGGAGATATACCATGGGGTTAGAGTCGGCGACGACTGTGGTATGACTAAGTAAAAGGTAGTGTCGCAATTTTTGAATGGAAAAGACCACTGCTAGGGCTAGTCTCTCCTCATATGGGTAACGTAGGGGAGGGCCGGACAAGGTCTGGCTGACGTAGTAAATGACATGCTCTTGGTGTGAGGTGTCTTCTTGAACCAAGACTCCGGACACAGCATGTTCAGATCCCGAGACGTAGAGAATGAAGTCCTGAGAAAAATCCAGAGGGGAGATCAAGGGGGCTTCTGTGAGAGCTTTCTTGAGGGCTTTGAATGCAGCTTCTACTTTCTCATCCCAGACAAAGGGTATGTGGGTACGGAGCAGGTGCAAGAAACCATAAACGATTGTGGTGTAGTCAGGAACGAAGCATCGAAGGAAATTGGATCGCCCTTGCAGACTTTGGAGTTGCCGGAGCGTGCGAGGAGAGGGAAGGTCTAAGATGACTTGGAATTTCAGGGGATCAACAGTAATTCCTTTCTGGGAAACAATGAAACCCAACAATCGGCCTGCCGAAACGCAAAAAACCCACTTGTGTGGGTTCAAGCGGATCTGATATTTGCGACAACGCAGAAAAACTTATCGAAGGTCGTTAAGGTGGTCTGATCGTTTCCGGGAACGAGCTGTAAGGTCATCAAGGTAGACGAGTAGGATGTGGACCAAATCATGAAAGCAATAGGTCATGGCCCGCTGGAATGTGGCACCAGCATTTTTGAGGCCAAAAGGCATGACGCGATAGGAAAAGGTTCCCCATGGGGTAGTAAAGGCAGTTTTGTACTGGTCTTCCTTTCGGATTTGGATATGATTGTATCCAGAAAAACTGTCCATGAACGAGAGGACTTCATGCCCCTCACACGCATCGATGAGCTGGTCAATAAATGGCGTGGGGAAATTTTCTTTGGGACAGGTGCGGTTTAAATCTTGGAAGTCAGTGCATACTCTAATGGTGACTTGTTTTTTGTTAACGGGAACAGGGTTTGAAACCCAGGTGGTACAGGCAATAGGATAAATGAATCCTGCCTTGCGAAGTTTCTCAATCTCTGCTTTGACAGCGGGGAGTTTTGAGGGATGAATGGGACGCTGTTTTTGACGAACAGGGGGTACATCAGGCCATGTGTCAATGTGGTGCTCTATAATGGCAGGGTCAAGACCGGGCATTTCAGTATAGGACCAGGCAAAGACATCACGGAATTCTCTGAAGAGTTTGTTGTATTCCTCAATCTCTTGCTCACTGCAAGAGGCTCCTAAAGTAATGAGTTTGGGGGTGCTTCCTAGGGCTGCGATATCAATTTGGATGACAGGTGAGATGTTGGCCATGTTACCCTCCTCGAAGGCGTCAGGAGCAGGAATAGGGTCCTTGAACTAGTCGACCTTGGGGGGAAGGAAATCTTTAGATTCAACTGCAAATTGGGAAGCAGTGTTAGAGGAGGATTAATCTGGGAGGAAGTAGGAACGATGGTGCATGTCATCCCAGGGATACTCCAGGGCAGTGAGAGCCTCGAGGATTTCCTCATCAGTACAAAAAGTTTGTGTCGTCAAATCGGTTGACGAGGGAGTAGTGGTGGAAGAGATCATATAAATGGTATTAACCTCTCCGGAAGGGGAAGAGACCGAGGGGTGGATCTCCTCAATGGTGGGCGGTGTCATCTCAAGATCCAGATTGTTCATCTCAAAGATAGCCGCTCTGTAATCAGGGAGATCGGGACAGTGATGGGTGTAATGCCCGTAAACACCGCATATGGCATAGGGGTGGTTAGTGCCCAGGGATTTGTCGTGAGGCTTAGGGGTTGAATCAAGTTGGACAACCGGTATATTGGGGTTGTCGTCAAGCATGTGCATGTGTGCCTGTACTGCCGATAACTGAGGACATTGGTGAGTCACATGGACCAACTCATCGCACAACGAGCATTTGGGAGGAGCACGAAACACAGGGGGGTTTTTGACTGTCTTGGGAGGTGGGACAGAAGAGTAAGGTTGGGGGCCTCTGCCCCCAGTTGGTTTGGTAAGAGGAGGGTGGGGGGGGGTTCATGGAGGAAGACGGGGTAGCGACACCGGGAGGTGGTTGGCTAGTAGTGACAATGGGTTGCACCGGTTGCAGGACGACATCTGGTGTTGGCGTGGGAACGGGAGGCAAAAGATACCAAACGGGGAATCCTAAGGTTAACCCAAGGAGGCTGAAGGTAGCCATGACCGGGGCGCTAACTACTCCTGAGGGAGGGATGAGGAAAGGAATGGTATGGATGGGTGTAACACCAATGTGACTAGGTACCAAAGGGGGTTTAGGCAACAAGGGAGGTTGATTAGTAGGATTTTGCATGTGATGGGATAGGGTACATAGGTTAGACACTTCAGTGGTGGGTGACGGGGGTGGAATAGATTGGAAGGTCGAGGTCATTGGCACGTCTGAGTAAACTCTGGGCCCCATAGAGGAAACAAGTGAGGTGGTGGCACCCGAAACGGGTTGTTCAACCACGGGGAGAACATTTTCGAGTGCCGCGGGGGCATTGGGATCATAGTAGGTGAGTTGGTCGACCTTGACCACGCGTCCCTCATGGGGGAACATCATGGTCCGAAAAATGGAAGAAGCAACCGCCCACATGGCGTACATGTAGCTGCGGCCAAGTAAAAGGTTATAATCAAGTTGTGCATTAATAACCTCGATGTCGATGAGGACGGTTTTGCCAGCCAGCTGGACGGGGACGTTAGTTAATAGGCCTTGTGGTTTAACCGAACGGCCATCATAGGCTCACAACGCAGTAGTGGACGGCTGGAGAGGGGAGGATCCCAATTTCTGCCAGATGAAGGTGGACATGACACATGTAGAGGCACCTTCATCAATAAGGCATCGATGGATGACAAAATTCCGAAGGGAAACAGAAACTTGGAATGCTAAAGTGGAAGGCATGCGGGGTTTAGATTGGTCCAAATCAAATGCCATTAAATTCGAATCATTTGGATTGATAGCCCCAATGGCTGAGAGTAAAGTCTTGCGCTGTGAAGGGCAGTTTTTTAAGACTTCTAACAAAGACATGGCTACGGGAGATTGGGCTAAGTCATCGAAAATGTTGTAGTTTGACGTAGCCCGTGCATTGGGGTTATTGTTGATACGGCGAAGCAGGAAACGAGGTGCTTTGGGAGTGCCATCTAGTGGCGGTGGAGGTATACGTAACGCCTGATCAGTGGGATGAGCGTTAGTGGGTTTATCGATGGGAGGGGCTTCAGAGGTGGAGCCATATTGGTTCCGCCAGGTTTGGAGGTTGACCTCATCGAAGGACATCATCAACAAGTGGTGGGTACCTGAGTCAAACATGGGTTGATCAGGAGCAGCGTAAGTGATTTGTTGTTGGGTTGGCGCGTTGGCTTGAGGGGGAGCCAACAGTTGAGTGTTCACTACGCCTTGGTTTGGTAAGGGGTTTTGCAGCACCAAAGGTGGCTGCTGAGGTTGTGGGGGGTTGGGTGGTGCTTGAGGAGCCGCATGCCCTTGGCGGTGGGCATCATCAACCCAAAGTTTTCGAGCTCGCTCCAAGTGTGGGAAAGTATGTGTGTAGTGGCCATAGACCCCGCAAATAGAATAAGGATGGTTGGTTCGTAAATTGGGGTTTTTATCCTATTTGGGCAGGCGATCAGGGTTTTGGTTAGCAGGGGCCACATTATTATTATCGGGGGGATTAGGGGGTTGACCAGCTTGGTCTGCAGGTTGGTTATTTCCACGATTTCGGCCCCTGCCGCGGTTTTGTTGGCCCTGGTTGCGTTGGTTGTTCTAGTTTTGCTACGGGTTTTGTTGGGTGTAAACTTGCCCTTGGGCAGCAGGTGGATTCTGAGGTTGTGCAGGTGCTAGAGCAGGTTGCGATGGATGATATGCAGGTGGAGGCTGCGCAGGGGTAGCAACTTGAGGGGGTTGCTGATAGGGCTGCGGAGTGGGTGGTGGGTTTGCTGTAGGGGCTGCCTGTGGCAGGTAATAAGCGGGTTGGGCTTGTGAAGGCGTAGGAGTTGGTGCAGCCTGCTGGTGGTAGTAGGGCTGAGGTGCGACCGGGGGGGCATAAGCGGGAGTCGCGTGACCGAAACACTGAGGTGGACATGAGGGTCCATGGGAATGGTGGTGTGCCATGGGAGCATACAAGTTGATTAGTCTAGATTGGGAGGTAGCCTACGAAATGTCAGGGTCGGGGGTAGGACGTGCTATGGAAAATGGTTGAGGATGTGAAGAGACACGGCCAATGATGCCGTCGGCAGCGTGGGATGCCCTCGGTGCATCGTGCTGGGAGGACTCGCCGCGAGGGGCGTCAGGTATAATGGTATAGAGATAACTCGACTAGGCATAAATGAGGTTGAATTGTTGGGCCTTAAGGATGGCCTCTTCTTCAGACTGGGGTCTTTTGGATGACACATCCTTAGCAATGACAGGAAGAAGGGATTTGAGGAACCAATCTAGGAAGATACGGTCGTCTAATTTGATCTTGCATAAGCTACGACGTCGACGCTACTCATGAATGTGGTCTGTGATGTGGGTAGCCGTGTTTTCTCTGCACGATAGGAGGATCTCAACGCCTGCATCATAGCGGACAGGTAACTAGAATAACTGCAGGAAGGTTGAGGCAAGGGAAGCAAAGGTGGCATGGGTTCCATGGGGTTGCTCGATATACCACTTGGCTGCAGAGCCAGTGAAGGTGCGCTGTAAGAGATGGAGGCGAATAGAGTCGTCCATTATGGAGTTGGAGGAACACCATAGATGGGAGGACATAATGTGGTTTTGTGGGTCCTCACCTGCCTTGCCCTCGAACTTGGGGATGTCAGAGGGGAGCTTGGTGGGCATGTGAGGCCACGCAGGGTCGTGTCGGATAGGTTCGTTGGTTAATCTGGCTAGGTCAGGCAGGTTGAGGCTAGCCATGAATGGCAAACTGGAAGAAGGATGTGACACAGTAGTGGGTGGGACCAAGTTGGGGCCAATGGCCCCAAGTGGAGGGGTAGTGTTAGGGGGGTTGCCCCCAAGTGGGGGAACTAAGGTGGTATAGGACGGTCCTGCACCACCATGGGTAGTGTGAGCCACTGATGGAGTGGGAATAGGAATTCCTGCTGCGGGAATAGGTGCCGTGAGGGGAATGGTAGATGGGGGCCCCATGGAGGGCATACCCAAGGCAGGTGTGGTAACTGGTGTAGTGGTGGATGTGCCACCAACGATCTCTACCAAGACGGGAGTGGAAGCCACGCCAGCCATGGGGCTAGTAGGGGCAGTGTAAATGGGGTTCTCAGACTCTGGCTCAGAATCAGAGGTAAAATAAGGGGCGTCACTATCTGGTGACGGAGTCCAATGTCGCTGACGAGTGGAGTCAAGTGACAAGGCTCGAGATCTATGATAAGTGATATCAAGTGAAGATGATCTGTGTCGATGACGGGTGGTGTCAAGTGAACTGTGCTGTGGGGGTTCACCCCTGAGGCGCCAAGAATGTCTCGGAGACTCAATGGTGACAAATGGTGTCAAATCTCTGTGGGTTGAGGTGGGTGAAAAACAGCTCAAAAATCCTAATGCAACCGAGTGTGCAGAAGGACAGCTCAAAAAATAGGGCACTCAGGCCAACAACCAACTCAAAACACCCAATGTAACAGCTGTGCTACAATAGGTGGAGTGTCAACAGAAATGGTCAGAATACCAACAAGCAGCAG
>LPNX010278466.1:73342-83807 GCA_001517045.1 Pseudotsuga menziesii | reverse complement strand
GTACTTGGTTTTATAAACCCTGCAGATTTGATGTATTTGGTTGAATGAGCATTATTCTATATGTCTGTTTTATTATTGATCATCTGATGTACAGTTTCTAAAGCACTGGCTTATTAAATTATTTGGGTTAGCAGTCTGTCATTTGTGCCATTCTTGTATCCCTCTCGGTCCATTTATTGAAAGTAAATGAATTCTTAAGTTACCAAGCATACTCAGCCATAACCACTGAGTAGTTTCTTGGAGAGCTAACACATTTTACCTGCTATGCTGGTTTTATTTATAATCTATTTGATTACTCAACATACAACTTCATTTCTTGTTTAAGGTTTTACTCATGCAAATGCTTGTTTCTTGTGGATGGAATTAGTATTATATGTGTAATGTTTATGGTTTATTTATATGTGTTTGATCCCCAGTTCTTTAAGCTTGTTCATGATCTAGTTCTTGTGTCAGCTTGTTTACGTTTTTACCTCCTTGTTGACTCAAGTTTTAAACCAAAACCAATAAAAACCAATTTCATTTTGTTTTATTTTTGAGATTGTGTTAGCTTGTTCTTGTGGTAGTCTAGGAAAAATTTCTAGCACAAATATCTTGAAAAAATGTCAAGTCAAGTTAGGAATAATACAATCAATCCTATGGGGAGATTGTACCACCACAGCCTGATTAAACTCCTGATTTTGCATAAATTGAAGGAGAGGAACCTGACTTGGGAGAGTTTTGTGTTTAAAGTCTTAAACCCTCATTTTAATGTCTGAAAATTCCCTTGGCACATTCAGGACCCTAAGCCCAGTCAGACCCCTCCTAAGGAAAAGAAAAGCCTCAAAACTGTGCATATTGATGAAGATACACAAGAAGCAAGTTCGCCTTTCCATTCACCTACCCCTGTCAACCTTGAGTCCACCGAATTTCTACCTGTTCCACAAATTCGAACTCGTATCTGATTCACCCCTGTTTACATTAGCCAGTGTCTCGATCGAATTACTTGAAGTTGTTGCTCTTGAGATTACTTATCCATCTGCTCAAGGAAAGGGTTCTGAAAAATGAATTCCCTCCATTGACCTTGAGACACCACCTAGAGAATTGAGTTTGTCTCAAGATTTCAAACAACCCACAAAACCCTATACTCCTCATCAACCAACAATAGACCAACTAACTTAGGAATTGGCACAGCCAGTAAGTTGAAATGAAGAATATGCCAAGATAATTGCTAATCTTCTCCAAGAGAACAAGGAGTTGCGTATACAAGTCAAGGCCATTAAGGACCTTAACAAGTCCATCACCTCTTCACATGACTATCGTCAGAAGAGGAACCGTGTTTTAAATACACAGGCCAGGCAATTGAAATTTAATTCCCATGTTTCCTCTGCTAAGTCGAAGGCAGCTGCTAACACAACTCAACCTTATGATGCAGCTCAACCTTCTTCTTAAAGACTTCATCCTTATTTTGCTTAGTGGGACCTGGCATCTCTTTGGTTTGGGGGAGTGTTGATCCTGATTTTTTCACTATTCTTGGCCATTAATTTACTCTTTTGGCCTCACTTTTGTTACCTTTTGCAATACTTTCTGTCATTCAACTTATCATTCAACCCCAGGTATGAATGTATTTGAGTTTTATGCAAGTCTTGGCTTAATTTCGTTATTTCATGTTTTTATTAGTAAATATGTGATATTTATAATGTGTTTAATGCATAAAATTTCTTTGCAGATTATGGTTTGCAGATGAGCCTCCATGTGGACATGCATCTACACCAAACACACACAAATCACATCTAGCTTTCCATACATCCCTCCAATCAATCCGTATGTTGTTAGTTGGAATATTCCCAAACGTTTAAATAACGGAACGGTTTCTCATTGTTTTGTTGTCCAGGAATCCTGTTGTTGTAATGGTATTTGCTCTAGAAGGATCATAATCCTTTCCTCTCTGTTTGACACCACGCTTCATGCTCACATCAACAAATATATATATGCCCGCAGCCCACGCGAGGAGAACTGACGTGCAAAGAATCAGGAAGGTGGCTGTGCGTTGTCGACAATCATCACATGGGTGTTTGTTAGCAGTTTAGGTTGACTATTTTTGGAGCGGTCGACCACTGAAAGGGTCGACCTGCTCACCTATGTAAAAACTATATAAAGACACCTCTAAACGAGAGTCAAGCTAGCTAGTTAGTTGGTTGATCAATCATTATCAAAGAAGCTCTGTAAACTATGTTTCAAATTTAATATAAAGTTCTATTTTCAGCTTTGCACACATGTCTTTGCTTTCATGAGTGGTTGATTAATTGAAGTGTAACCCTGATTGCTGAGAGGGCCCCTCAACAACCAATGGTCTCCCATTTCTATGTGTTTTTCGTTATTTCCCTTCTTGCAGATAAGTAATTTATATTTCCAGTCTCTGTATGTAGTTTAGTTCTATTGTAAATTGATACTGTTTATTTCCTTGTCTTAAATGATGCGGGGGGGATTTTTCCTCCTCATTGTGGGGTAGGTTGAAAGTTTTATGACTTTCTCTATACCTCTCTTTATTAGTTGTGTCAATGCTTTTCTCTTTAGTTACTGTGTTAATGGCAACAAATCTCTAACTAGGATCAACATGTGGTCGTGCTCCTTGTCATCCAAATGTAACCTATTATTAGGGAATAGGAAAAAGTGACTTGTATCATTAATGATATACTGTAATATTCTGTGTGGGTAGTCTTGACAGCATGTCTGCAACTTTGTTTGTTGTACCCTTCTTGTATTTGATTACTGGATAGAATTGTTGCAAAAATACCATCCATGTGACTTGGGTTGACTCCTCAAATGCTGGAGTGGTTGGTTATTGGTTTGACTCATTGTCTCCTTCCCCAAGAGATAACGCTTGATTTTTATTTTTTATCGCTTGTACAAGGGCATAGAGTTATTGATCATATGAAGGTAGTTCATCTCTACTCTGTGACACAACTCAGAGTGATAACACAATTATTTCTCCTTGCATGAGGATTGCCCCCATGGCATGCATTAGTGTCGATTTTGAAATGGTTTCTACAAATTAGGCATGGCCGGGAATGGTTCTTGCTGATTAACATTTCAAAGTAATCAAAATACTTTTGGTGTTGTTTGCTCCAATGAAAACTCTTCCCTTTGGCCGTTACAACGTGAAGTGGTGCAACTTTTGCTGAAAATGATGCATGAAATTTTTGCAAGTACCGTGCTGCCCCCTTTTGCCTGTTGATTGAATCACGAACTCGAAGCATCAAAGTAAGCAGGAGCAGAGCACTTATTAGTAAGAGGTTGACCCCTACCAGGCTTCCCTTCCATTTCAAATTCCGCATGGCTAGCACAAAATCCAGTAGCCGAGGGTGGATCCAGCTCCATAGCGAGCAGATTAAGTTCCATGCCCAGATCACTGTAATAAGTGTTTGCTGTAAGTTATATAATTTATACTGTGTTGTTAAAATAGTTTTCATTTCCAGAATTGCAAGTGGCTAGCTGTGCAATAGTTGTTTCCACTTTTTTTTTCAGCTTGTTTCTTTGTTTTATAATTGCAATTAGATAGAATTTGATTAATGTAATATCTTAGGCTCAGCTCATAGCTAGATTCAGTTCTGTCAATTCATGTTTAGCTATAGATTAGTTCCAATTATTTTTTATTTGACTTGTTAAATAATAGGAAATAATTTCTCTTTTAATTAGTGTAAGTTACTTGTATTCTTCTGTTGTTTTAATTGTTAAGATAAGATTAGTAACTCTTTCCTTTACCTTGCAATCTCATATGCATAAATCAGCTGATATTAAGATTGTTTAGGTTATATGTTTCATAATTTGCATTGTTTTTCCCATTCAGACTGTCTATCTCATCCAGACCTTCATTCAACCTTTAATATTTTATGTTTTGTTTTATGCTTGTTTCAAGTGCATTCTTCTTATTTTTGAAAATATATTACTTTCTGCAATTGAACAGTAGCTATATATGTCTAGTTAGGACCTTATTTTAAATAATATAAAATATCTATCAAGTCCTATAATTACTTTTATCCTTTGTCACTTTTATATTAGGTTGTTTTTGGATTATGTATCCTATGTCTCTAATTTCTTCATTTGCTTCTGTTGTAGGATTTGTCAATTGTATCCTAAGTTGAGTTGCTTCAATCTTATTTAATTGAGTTCAGGGTTTAAGTTACTAATTCTATTGTCTAAAAGGCATATTATTTTTCAAAGTCTCTAGCATAAGATTTTTCCTCCTTACTTTATAGTTACTGAATATTTCTAGAGAATAGATTTAGATTTAGGAAACAAAATATCTTTATTAAGTTTCCTACTTGCTTCTTTATTAACTTTTATACTTGTTTTTATTAAGTTTTCTACTTGTTTCTCAATTATAGTTGTTTCATGTGAGAATAGTATACCCTCAATTCCAAGTGGTCAATTAAAAGAATCCTATTTCTTAATTATAGATTGGTTGTTAATAACATCTTTTTAAAGTTGGGGCGACAGGGGGGGGGGTTCTCTTCACCCCAGATGGACAAATGGAAACTAATTTCTCATGGGGGCTTGGAACGGAAACAAACGATATTGCAGAGGCGTTAACTCTTTGGAAGGGACTTTTGATTGCCAAGAACCAAAGAATTACAGAGCTACTAAGTTCTAGGAGACTCAAGAATCGTTATCCAAGCTCTGGTCGAGAATTCCCTCCTTAACCAAATGCATCTTCCACAACTGATTAAAAAAATACAGAAACTTGCTCATTCTTTCCACAAAATTGATTTCTTCCATGTCCTTCAGATTCATAATAAGGAAGCATACCTTGCTGCAAATTTAGGAACAACCCTTAGCTCTAGATCATTTTTTATTAATGGAATCCGCTTATTTTGTGTCCCCCCATAAGACCGTGGTTGGGGTTAAGGGACTGTGGCTGGGGTTAAGAGGCTATTGGCCTCAAGGGACCATGGTCTGGGGCCCATTCCTTTCCATTCCCTCGATGCATGCCACTCTCTTGATGTGGCAAGAGGAGCTTTGCTGGCACGTGGGTGCACGATGGAGATCAGGTCGATGGTTAAAGGTTGTACGATGGAGGTCCTTCCCCCTGAAGGTGGTCTACATAAGTGTTGAAGGGAAGCAACTACTAGTGTTCATGATGGAGGCATCCTCTGATTCCATAGACTCATCCCTGCCAGCCTTGCTTGTTGAATCAGATATAATGGATCTTAAAAGATATGTTAAGGAGATGTAAAGAACAATCGAGGAAATTGACACTGAGGGTGGTAGACGCTTGGAAAATGTTGATAGAGATCTGGTTTTCCTGTGAAAGCAATTCAAACATGTAGTTAAGCGATCAAAGAATGTTGTAATCAAACTTATTGCTGAATTGGAGATTAAGGTGGAAAAGTTGGCCCTGAAAGTTGTCAAGATGGAAGCTGCAACCAAACTAGGTCCCTCATCTCGCCCTGATAAGAATATCAATTGAATTTTGGAATGGGAAAGCAATTTTTCTATGTTGTTTGCAATTGTATTTCTGTTTTGAATCCGTGCTCATAGATAAAATGGTTTCCTAGGATTTGGGATATGTTGAATGCTGTAATGGTTTACTAGTTAGTTTTTGTTCAAATTACTCTGCTCAACCGTAAAGTAGAGTTGCTGAACTATCTTTGTCGTTTACACAAGGGCATAACATGAGATTTGTTGAACTCTCTTTGTCATTCCCATAAGGGCATAACTTGAGAAAGATGAACTCTTTTTGCCGCTTCCATGAGAGCGTTTTGTATCTTGGTTCAGTCTTTGTGGTTATACCACCTTCTTAATACAACATAACCATTTCTGTAAAAAAAACATCTCTTTAGAGTCATTTGCTTATGGAATAAATAAAAAATGTTTACTATTACTTGTAATTGGACACTCCTGAGTTTACATTTATATGTAGAAGTTAAATTATACCTAATCCCATTCAGTTTATTTATTTCTTTTGAAATCCATTTTGATACACCTTCTTCTCCAGTTCTGATCACAATGATTGCATATCCTCAGAATACTCAAGGAGAATGGAACTAGATAATTTGGTTTAATCAATGTACATTTGTCAAATCACATGTATAGTTTAGTTATTGGATTTCTTAGATAAACTAAGTAGTTTTAATATTGTCTCAAATAATATAGTCTTTTGTGTTCATATAGTATTAGAGTTCTAAATTTTTTTTAGTATGAGTTCTCAAACTCTTGAACAATGGATCCTCACAATTTCCAATTATCTTGATTGGAGGATTGATATGCACTTGGCCTTGTGCAAGAATGGATGCCACATGATCATACATGGATGGGAGCCTGAGCCTCATCATCCAGTTGAAAGGAACAAGCTTCTGAACCGTTGTGATGAAGCATTTGGGTACTTATGTACTTATATATCTAGAGATCTCCTCTTCCACCTAGAAAGCTTGTGGACTCCTAGAGAATCCTAGGAGAAGCTTGATATCTTGTTTAACAAACAAGATGAGCTTCAGGGACACATTCTAGAGAATGAGTTGGTATCTTTACATCCCAACAGTTTCGATACTATTGAGCAGTTCTTTACTAAATTCATGTCTCTAGTACTTCAATGCAGACAATGCGGAATAGAGCAGAAGGATGAGCATAATGTCCTTTCCATACTCAACAAACTAGGCTCTGAGTTTTCTATCTTTCTTTCCATATTTCATTCCAAGCGAGAAATCTTTCCTGATTGGAAAATTCCTTCAGTAGATTCTTTTTCCGAGTCCTTAATCAAGGAGCAAGACAAGTTGATTCAAATGGGAGTCATCAAGACCTCCAAATATCAAGCTCTTCTAGTTATCGACTCTTCCAAAGCGTAAGAAAATGGGAAATCAAAGAAGAAGGAGCCAAAAGTAGTTGATTCGAATCCTAAACAGAATCAACAAACTTCTGAAGGAGCCTCTAGCTCTAAGAAGAAAAAGAAAAAGTGTCCCTACTGTATGAGGGGTTTTCATCCAGAAGACTCGTGCATGAAGAAGACCCTCAACCAGATGAAACATCTATGTTTATAGAACAATATCACCATTCCATGAAGAGAAGTGATATCAGATGATGAAGAGCATACTAAATATGATGAGATATTCTTGCATGCAAGCCTCTCTCCATCGAAGGCTTATGTGATAGATTCTGGAGCATCCAACCACATGGTTGCTTCCAGGGAATCCTTCATCACTTTCCCTCTATAAGGAGGACCTAGCACTCATATGGGAGATGACTCTAAAATCCCACATGTTGAGATAGGTTTAGATAAAATACAAGATGATGATTTCATTCCCTCTCCTACGTAAAATTAAATTGTTGAAGATGAAGAAGAAGTGAATTTTTCCCTACATTCAATTCAAATGGAAAAAAGTCTCCTTGAAGTGACTCCTTCTCCTGCTGCTCCAGAATTGTATGATATCTCTGATATCTCATCTCCTCACATGGCTGATCCAGAAGAAGACATTTGAATCTATGTTTGTGAATAAAAACACTCCTATTCTTTGAAAAAACTCTCCAGTAATTCTTTAAATTTTGTGCATAGTTTACTGGTGATTGTTTCAGAAACGGTAGAGGAATTTGATTTCTCTATCTATAATAATGTTTCTGGTGTGAAGATAAGTAATGCCATTGATGTTTTGGAAATAATATAATATTATAATAGTGATCCATTCACTCTCATTAATCTAGAGCTTCCGGTAAATTCCTATAGGATTGCATGCACCGAAAATCAAAATTTTGAAGAAGGAGAAAATTGTGCATCTACCGTCTTGGTGGAGCAAAGTTTTGGATATGATATGGATCTATTTGGATCTGATTTATTTTTTGATCTAATAATATGTTTTTCAGGTTTTAATATTCAATAGATTTCAGTTTTGCTTGTAACTGGTTTCATCAATTTTGGTGTGACAAATCAAGTACTGCAAGTCTCCTTCAATTTTGATGTTGAGGATTCAATGCCAATTCTCTCTTATGAGGTTGCTGATATTAGATTTTGTGAATTATTGGTTATTTATGAATCTATATCATATTATGGAGCTCAATCATTCGCTCTACATAGTCCCGGGGCTTCTCCACCTATCCATTTGATCACATGCTCATCTCCTCATAGAACTAGTAAAGTTGGAGACATTCTACTTCCTCCTGGACACTTGCTCCTAACACTTGGGGCTGATTTTACCACTCATGGTTTGCTATTCAAGGCTTACATATATCATTTTCTTGGGTTTTCCTCACATGGTTTGAATTCCCAAGAACCTTTGCTCTCTCATCAGTTGATTTCAACTACTCTACATGGGTCCAGTTTTCACTGTGCAACTGTTTATATTTCTGATTCAATTGAGTATATTGTTCTTCTTCCAAAGAGGAAGATTTCTCTAGACATAAGAATTTGTTTGGATTCATAGGTTCACCCGCACAGAAGAACCAAGATGATGCTGCAAATGGAAGCAAAATTTTCACAAGTTTTTATTCAAAATTTGTATTCCTGCTTATTTGGGGGGGGGGTTCCGAAGAGGTTTTCCCCTATTTCCTCGGTTGTATTAAGCAACATTTTTTATTCATGTCTCTTAGATTGTATTTGGGTGACCTATGGTCTTGTTACCAGGGCCCATAGTTTTTCAAGTTAATATAGGATGTTGGAATTATTAATCCTCCCTTGGACCATACTGTCTATTAGATTATTTAACCTAACTTAGGAACCTTAATTAATTATTTGGGTCCCCTAGTACAATTGAGTCCACTTGGCCTAATGGGGACACATGTACCAGTCATTGGAGTGTGGGGAACATTTATATAGGTTAACTGCCACTTACTGCATGTGCATGCATCAGTTTGGACACCTCCTAGACCAATCCCTACATTTTAGGAGCCACTGGGAGTCCTGGCACCAACCTATTTCAGTTAGTTGGAGTTAGTACTATTTAGTCTTAGTTATCCCCCAATTACTTTCATTTATTTCACAATCAAATATCTAGTGCATGCCTTTCATGGATAATGCATGGTTGCATGTGGAGTAGGTGCCTTTTCCCACCTACCACACTTAGTTGCACTGAGTTAACTAGCTGTCACCGATTGTTTGAGTTGTTGGACATCTAGGAGTTGATCTGTTGGACTTTGATATTGATTGAGAGACCATGAGTTAGAGTTTCAGTTAGCTACAATCATATCCACTTGGGATATTCGAATTGCTACCCCATGCATTCGAATTCTTTTCCTATGTAAACTATTGTAACACCAGATATTATTAATTGTGAATGATACTATAAATACCTGAGCAATACTTGTCCGATTCCTGCGTGTGTTTTTTTTTCATTTTGTATCTTAATTCTCCATCTATTTGCTGCAAAAATTATTAGAACTATCTGCTTAAAGATCTAAATGGCATTCAAATTCTAATACCATGTAGCCCGAGCTTGTCACAATCCTAGCCAAGTAGAGCCTTTTACATATCCTTTGCATCTTGATCACCCTTTATCGGGAGGAGACCTTCCCCTGAGTGTCCTTATCCTGCACATACTTCCTTGCATTGAGCATAGTTATGTTCCATTGCTTGGAGCTAGTTTGCTTTCCCGCGACACTCGTCTCCTCCTAGCTGTACACTATAAAGCACTTTTATTCTTTTTCAAGCTTTTCAACATCTAAAAAAAGTAAAAAAATTAAAATTAAAAAACATAACAATCCGGACGGGAAATGATATTATCTTTGGCAGTTGTCGAGTCGTGTCTCCTTCGAGCAAAGAATTGTATATCACATCCATTGGTTGGGATGTTAGTTTGACTTTAGGAGTTGTACTCGTTACTCTAAGTTTATCTCTACCGACTGGTTATGCTTCCAGTCCCTATGGAGCCTCTGTTGATGCCTCATGTGTCACAGAGATGTCCCAGTTTGCATATCAAGTCCATGATGCCTACCTTTAGTCACCATTCACCTTATTCTCTTATCTGAAGGAAGTTGAATCCTGAGTTGACCATTCCTCAGTTATCTTGACTTTGCATGTCGACCATTCCTGGTACAGTTACTGGTTCGTGCACATCTTGTTCGTTTGATTTCTTTCACATTATCCAGTGTTGTTGAGTACCTCATGTTAGTTGATGGGGGATGCCTTAATTCCCTCCTTCCAGTAAATTCCATTCCATCAACTTCAGATCATTTATTCTGGAATAGGAGTCTAGAGTCCATTTGAGTGCCTTGAACTTACAGTAATCAGTGGTAGGTTCTCTCGCCATCGACAGTTTTAGGAATACATCAATGTCCCCTAATCGATGGATTCTTTCAAGTGTTTGACCTCAACACATCTATTCACACTTGTTAGATTGCACTCTGTACCTTGATTCCCATTATTATTATCAGTGGGTTATCTCATGTCTCTTAACGATATACATCAATGACTCGTAACCAGATGATGGACTAATATGTTCGGCCTCGACACATCTATTCACATAGTAGGACATGTAATCATAGCGGTTTGCATAAAAGACCTTTG
>LPNX010278466.1:48336-66269 GCA_001517045.1 Pseudotsuga menziesii | reverse complement strand
GTATTTATTTGCTTATACATGATTGATTATATATGCTAGAGTAGGCCTAACACTTGAATATATAGCATGCTTGTCTTGTTTGTTGTTGTTGAGAGCGAATTGGGAATACAAGCGTGATTGGAAAAGCTCATCGGGGATCTACATCAACCATCCAGAATAAGGTATGATTCATATCCCTTAGTGTTAGATGTATTTATTTCTCTTGTATATTGAAAAGGATTGATTTTTGGTGTCATTCAGTCTGTTGTGGTACACCCCAAGCCATAGGAAGTTTCTCTCTATAACATAGATGAAGAAGTTGATGTCTTATTTGCAAATGGTCAGGAGCATTCCTTGCATGGTTTTCTTGAAGAACATTTTGGCAGGGTGCTAGAGGAGTTGCAGTTGGAGCAACCTTGTCATGGCAAACAAACAACAAAAATATTTGAAGGTTTTTATGATATAGTGGCTGCATATATGGAGAAGCTTTGCAATGGTAATAGTTGGTTGTGTTTCTACAGTATATATCAATCTCTTTATCATAACCTTTTTCCATTAAGTTTTTCTTTTCTATTTTTGATCAAGCATGAATATAAAGTTGGTTTATGGGATAATTTTCTTGATTGGCTTCATTGAAAGTCAGAAGTTACTTGACTGGGCATTGATGCTCAGTAAGTAGGGTAGGTAGGTGTGAATAAACTCGACATGGAGAGCATTTATTTCAGTAATTTTTTAGTTTTTTCCAGCATCAGTTTAGTTTTTTGTCACTCAAAGCATGTTCAAAATTTTAGGAAATATTGGGAGCTGCCCAATGGATTTGGCACTTGGTCTACGGGTTCTTTGCTACCTTGCAGGGAGGATAGCATCCCAAGTTGGAGACAGTTGTTAGCAACATTTTTGAGCTAAGTAATTAGTAAGGTATTTGGCCATTAAAAGGAGGAATAATGTTTTTAAATTTTAATATCACATGACCTTAATATTTTTTATGAGGGTCTGCAAGTGTGTGAAGGGACATTCCTGGATTAGAAATGCCAAATACTTAAGAAATTATGTTTTTTGGCCTTGGAAATGAATGTAAATGAACAAATATTCCCTTAGCTAAATGATAACAGGAAATGGACGGCCTAGATGCGCAGCAGTGGAGATCCAAAGGCCAAAAATAATTTCCTCCAAGCCAAAACCGGGAGGAGAAAGGATAAAAATACGAGTTTCAGTTGTGGAAAGTGATAAATCTGACTTCCACCCCCCGCAGTTTGCGATCCGACAGCCTAGAACTTTTTCACCAAAGATCAATGGTCCAACAAAAAGGCATAAGCAGAAAAGGCAAGAAGATTGGCTTTGAAAGTTAGAATCTTGATTTTCGACTTCCGTAGTCCGAGATCTGATGACCAGGGAGAATTTTCGCACAGATCAATGGCTCAGAAAGCAGCAAAGGGTGGAAGTGGAAAGGGTAAATTTTCGGGTTGCAAATCTTGGAAAACTCGTTTCCACTTTCTGGGATCTGTAAGATCTACGGTTCAAGAGGATCCTGCAGAAGATCAACGGTATAGAAAGGGATGAGAAAATAGAAGGCAGAAACATAAAATTTAGCATCGTTAAAGAGGAGATCCCGACTTTTGCAACCCGCCAGCTTGATCTCAAATCAACGGCTGAAAGTGAATCCTACAGAAATAGATGGTGTGGAAAGAAAAGGAAAGGCGGAAATTGGATAATGAAAATATAAAATTTCTAGTCGTGAAGAGGTGAAGTTTTGTGTTCCGTGATTTGCAAGATCAACGGTCTGAAAAGTTTTGGCAAAGGATCTCCGAAATGATCCCATGGAAAAATGGCAGGATCAAAAGGGAAGAAGGCGGAAACACAATAATTTGGTCGTAAAAGGTTCGAACTTCCACCTTCTGTGATCCGCCAAATCCAATAGCTTAGAATGTTTCTGCCAAAGATCACCGGTTCGGAAAGGAGAGGAAGGGCATAAAGCGGAAATACGAAGTTTTGGTTATGAGAAGGTGAAATCCTGGCTTCCACTTTCTACAGCCTGCATCTTTACCCCGGATCAACGGTTGGGAAGGTCTCTGTCTGAGATCGACGGTGCAGAAAAGAAGAACATTCAGACGAGTCAAACGGTCTGGGTATTTGTTTGTTATGTTGGAAGGATTCTAAGATTGTATCTCATCTCTTTAGTCATTGTACTTTCTTTAACTCTGTGTGGAGGGATGTTTGTAGTATGTTATCCATTCATTTTTATTGGAGCTTGAACAACTTTGAGGGAAACCTTCACTTTTGGGTGAAACATAAGGTATTCCAACAATATATTCCTTTTTTTACAGTTTGGGAATTTTGGAAAGCAAGAAATAAATATATATTTCAAAATATCAAGTCATCTCTGTAGTTGATTTGTGTTAATATTATTGTAGCATGGAAGGAATGGCATAAAGAAGTATCTTTGAAGCCTTCTAAGGTTTACTTGGATCCCTCACTCATTAATGGAATTCCTTATGGCTTCTTTGATGGGGCTCATAAAGATGGTTGGTGCGATGCTGGTATGATG
The DNA here is from genome assembly GCA_001517045.1 of Pseudotsuga menziesii. Lineage (NCBI taxonomy): Eukaryota > Viridiplantae > Streptophyta > Pinopsida > Pinales > Pinaceae > Pseudotsuga > Pseudotsuga menziesii. The sequence goes on along the minus strand of LPNX010278466.1, from coordinate 63,745 downwards.
TTGTAGAAATAACGGCTCTAATACCATGTAGAAATTGAGTCTTTTATACTATGTGTAAGCACATAATAAATATCTAGTTGCAAGACATTTCTCATAAGCATGCACAAGGAAAATAAAGAGAAGAATAATGAGACTGAATCACAAGAGAATTGAAGAATAATAATTAACTATTGAATCAATGAATTGATTGATTCTTACATTGGTAATACATCCTTATAAAGGAAAATAGAGTTGCTAGAAGACAACTCATGCTAACTCATAAATCAAGCTTAATAAATATGATAAACCCCCATATGTGACTAAAACACTTTCCAAATCAGTCAAGGAGCTCACGAATTGAATAAAGCATGAGTGATGGAAAAACATGCTAATCGTGGAATTTGGAGATAAAATCATGGAAGATGGGTTGGCCACAAAAGATAGCAGTTTCCTAGTTGACTAGCTTTACCTTATCCATTAAAAAGTAGGAATAAAGCAATATAAAGACAAAACATGCATGAAGGAGCGGTTACTAATATGGGTAGTCAATAAAGTTGGTAGAATCTAACCAAAATCAGTATAAAGATGCTCATGGGGTATATATGGCAAGTAATGACCAAGTGGTGCAATTGGATGCCAACTATCTAGGCTAGGACATAGAAAATTAACCAAAAATGAGTAATTATTGTTATCCTAAGTATTGAGTGGGTTTATAATATTTTAACACCCCCCTTTAAGTCTTAATTTATGATGGGGCATCTGAAATAATAAGAAATATAGATGTATATAGGGCCCAATAACAAGGCTATGGTCACCCTCTACAATTTTTTTATGTCCAAAAAAGTGAGGAAAGAGGCAAAACCACATGTGGAAAATCCTTCCTCAAGAAAGGACAAAGGAAAAAAACGAACATGTCTTCATTATGTATTTTTATTCACTTGAATGAGCTGGTTGAAATGCTTCCTGAAGAACTTGATGAAGAAGTTGTGAACTCCATGATTACACGCTATAGTGTAGTATATGCAAGAAATAAGAGTAGATGATCCTTGTAACTCATCATCTGATGAAAGAGAATTATATAAATGCTTCTTGCTGCTAACATAATCTGATATGCAAACACAATAAGAAAAGGAAAAGAGATTTGTGCATACTCCTTCCCAAACTGTAAAAAATCCAACACAATTAGTTCCTTGTATCGCTGCAAAATGGTGAAATGAACCATGCATCTTCTTTTCAAACTGCTGTAGCACCTTCCCAATTCTGAAATGAGGTTGAAATGACTCTGAAATATCAGAAATATTATCATATGGAGCAACAAAGACCAAAGGTTTAGTGTCTCCATGAGGATATGGGGCTAGAGTAGGAAAATGATGAGCAACTGGGGAAAATTGATGAATGTGTAAATCTAAAGGATAGATGGACTTGAGATCTGAACCATATATGTTTAGATCAGATTCAAACATGTGCAACATAAATACAAAGATGACTAATTTCATGAAGAACCAACCAGTGAAAAATAGACAATACTTGAAACCATTAGATATAAGTAACACAACAGAGGAGACTAATAAGGAATCAACTAGTAAACTTGGGACTTGTATAGTCTTAGGAGTATTCAAAGGATGGATAAATGGTATGGATGATGCCATAACATAAATATCAACTCACATAATTTATTCTAAATCAAATTCATAATCATTTGAATTGAGTGAGGAAGAGCTAGTCAAAGACAAGTTAGGATCTAGTGAAAAAACACAGTCATTGGGAGATGGATCTAGTAGACTGATAGGTTATTTATTCAAGAAAGACACTGATATTTCTGATTCTGGTATATCAAAAAATGAATCTATATAGAGATGTGAGGAAATTATTTAACTCTGGCACTCAAGGCATGCTTGATATTACCTTGGGACTGCACACTATGACAATGTTCTGAGGATTCAACAGACTTCTCTAGTTCACCTGGAACTTCGATTTTATGCTTCTCAAGTAACTGAGGCATGATGTGCATATTATTCTTGAAACATTTCTTATCAATATGAAATCCCTTGCTTCAATAAGAACACTTGGATGTGCTCCCTTTCTTCTTGGCTTTCTTCATTGAACCTTCCTCAGTAAGATTTGATCTTTCATCTTCATTATCTGACTTTGGCTTCTTCTCTTTCACTATTTGCTTCTCTTTTGACTTTGCATTCCTACTTCCTTGAACTATAAGAGCATGATCCTTTCCCTTGGAGATCCTAAGAGCACCCATCTGGATCAATTTATCTTGCTTCTTTGTTAGTGAATCAAAGAATGTACCAAAGTAAGGAATTTTCCAATTCTAAATATCAAGCCTAGTAGCATGAAATGTTGACACAAAAACTGAGTATTTAGGACGCAATTTTTAAAGGATGGAAATGATCAAATGATATTCCTTCTTCTCAATCTCACATTGCTTGAGAAATATAAAAAATGACTTAAATTTGGTGAAGAACCCTTCAATGGATTTGAAACTGCTTGGACTAAATGAGAATAACTCATTCTCCAATTGATTCTCTCTTATCTCATCGTGTACTCCAAAGAGAGACTTAAGTTTGGTCTATACTTAGTTTGGAGTGGTCAAACCATCCAGATGAATAAGAATATCAGGAGACATAGTGAGATACGAAAATCCATAGGCTTCATACAACCTATTATGCCACTTAGCTTTCTCAACAACAACATTGGGCTCATTATCTGAAGCCAAAGAAACTATATAGAGTCCCTTACTACGCAACAGAATTCCAATTTTGGATTTCCATTCATGATAGTTGAATGGAGTCAGGATCATAGCTGAAGAGGAATCCATGCTAAGAATTTGATGCACTCATGGAGATACTCTCTGCAACCTACACACATATAAACTAGGAGATAAACTTGTAAGCTTAATTCAAGCTCTTCTTCAGAGAGGGATAAGAGACTGAATGTGCTCTAATGTAGAGAACTGATAGCTCCTCAGCTCTATAGAACTTGACAACCTGAGAGCTCTGATACCATATAGAAAGTGTGTAGAAATAAAATATATGATACCATGTATAAATTGAGGCTTTGATACTGTGTAAGCACAATATAAGGATCTAGCTGCAAGATATTTCTCACAAGCATGCACAAGGAAAATAGAGAGAAGAATAATGCGACTAAATCACAAGAGAAGTGAAGAATAATAATTGACTTTTGAATTAATGAATTGATTGATTATTACAGTGGTAATACATCCTTATAAAGGAAAATAGAGTTGCTAGAAGACAACACATGCTAGCTCATAAATTAGGCTTACTAAATATGATAAACCCCCATAGGTGACTAAAGCACTTTCCAAATCATTTAGGGAGCTCACAAATTGACTAAAGCATGAGTGAGTTGTCATGGGTGATGGAAAAACATGCTAATCATGGAATTTGGAGAGAAAATCATGGAGGATGCAAGCTTGGACACAAAAGATAGTAGTTTCCTAGTTGACTAGCTTTACCTTATCCACTGAAAAAGAAGGAATAAAGCAACATAAAGAAAAAATCTGTAGGAAGGCGCAGTTACTAATCTGGGCAGTCAATAAAATTGACACATTCTAACTAGAATCAATATAAAGGCGCTCCTGGGGTATATATGTCAAGTATTAACCAAGTGGTGTAAGTGGATGCCAACTATCTAGGGTAGTGCATAGGGAATTAACCAGAAATGATTAATTATTGTTATCCTAAGTATTGAGTGGGTTTATAATATTCTAACATATGTTGTATTTGAGAAGGACTCTTTTCATCTGTCTGAGTATGGGAGGTGGAAAGGGAACAAACATTATTGCATAACTTTTCTCTTTATGGGGATTATTACGGTTTGCAAAAAAACGAGGCATCCTAGCGCTGAGAGTGTTTGGTGATTCCAAAGTTATAATAGATTGGGTAAATGGTGAAATTGATTTGTAGTCGTTAAATTTGTCAAATTGGATGAAGAGGATAAAATTATTATTCTTGTAGTTTGCTTCTATTACCTTTAGTCGAATCTATTGTATTTTTAACAAAAAGACAAACTCTGTATCAAAAGAAGCTATCGAAGAATTATCAGGTCTTATCCAGTTTTTAAAATGGATAGACGAGAATATGATAGATTCAAGTTCTTATTTTATTTTTTAAGGATACAAAAGGATGCACCAAATAGGTATAGACCTCTGATTATTTTGTACTAATTTTGTTATTGCTATAAGCTTTAGTTAGTATGGCTGCAAGCATCGATAGGCTTTTGACTCTTTTTGAAAGCTAACTTTAATATATTTTTACAAAAAAAATTGGAAATATATTGGACTAATCTTATCAACAGAATAAAAAAGGAATGATAATTTTATAACTTTAATTCTAATTTACAAGCTTTTTCATTTGAAAAAAAAGTCATTTAAAGTCATTTGAAACATCACAACTCAGGAATAAGGTTAGCTTTCACATAATGCATGCGAAGACAAAATATGCCACTAAAGGGGGACAAACTTTTAAAAGAATTCTTTTCATAAATAAGAGAGCCAGCCTCTCACATGGATACCTTATGAGAGGTGGGGATATGAGTAGGATGTTTAAATGGCATAGGAGCTCACAGGTACATAAAAGTATGGGGGTTAAATTTAGTGAAGGGACATTCGTGCTTTAGAAAGGTTAGGTTCTCGATGGATTAGGGATTCGCTTTTAATTTTATTTATAAGACCAGCCCACCCTATCATACGCCTTAACCAAGTCTATTTTGAGTAAGAAGGTTTGAAGGTTTTTCGTCTTCATAGAGTGAAGACATTCCTGCACAATGCCCACAACATCCGATATATGTTTGTTGGACATGAAACCAAATTGTTTACGCGAGATGTTCCATTCCATGATCGGTTTAATACGATTGGAAATAAGCTTTGCTAAGAACCTTATAGAGTAGGTTATAGAGAGAAATAGGCATATGAAATCATGGAATGATTCATTCAGGCTTGTCCTTCTTGGAATCATCATGGAAAAGGTAGAGTTGAGATTTTCGGGGACAAACTCCTTCAGTCAGTCTGGATTCTTCTATAGCGGGCAAAGGTCATTCAAGAAACATCCTTTATCTCCTCCAAAGTAACTAGATTGGCGATACACCTGTTATCACCATTACTGAAAAATCTCATAAAAAAAAACACAATGTTTGAAAATAGATGATTGAGAAAGAAATTAAGAATTCAAATCAAATGACATCTCAATTATTCTTATTTTGCAGTTTTTGTCTTTTGACTTGACAAAAACTTTGAATCAATGCAGATAACTCAGCATAATGCCTCTGATCAATTAAACATCTTAAACATTTGATTGTGAATGGACACTATATTTTAATGCCGAAGTATTTGAGTTTCAGTTTACCAAATCAAAGTTACTTGTTGATTGCAATGATATTTTTCCAACCGGTGATAAATCTTCGGAATTTAGTAGGGCAGCCTAACAACTACTCTGAAAATCACAAATCCTGCGCAATCTATTCAAAAGGGTTGATTAAACAATGGCACCCATTGGAAGGATTTCGCTAAATTCTTCGGCACTTGACTTCACAGAACAGCAGCAATGGCGTTGGCGTCACCATTATGGAACGAGAAGAAGGCTATGGTTTTGTTCATTGGACCAAAGGCTCGGTTTCAGAGCAGAAAAACTACAACTTTTGGCACCAGAATAGAATGCAATGATGGAAATAGCTCTGTGAAAGTGCTTTGTAAGCAGGGCAGATTCAAGGAGGCAATGCGGGTTTTGACAGTCATTTGCCGGTATGTGGGTTCCTCTACTTACGGTCCTCTCTTGCAGGAATGCATCAGAAAGAATTCGGTGACAGAAGGAAAATTAATTCATGCCCACATCATTCAGACAGGATTTCAATGCGAGGATGTCATTTTGAGGAACATTCTTGTAACCATGTATGCCAAATGTGGGATTGTAGAGGATACCCGCAAAGTGTTTGACAGTATGCCTGAACGAGATGTGGTTTCATGGACTGTGATGATTGCAGCTTATGTTCGGCATGGGAATGCCGATGAGGCATTGGGTTTGTTTTACAAAATGCAGCGAACGCGAGTCCAACCCAATCAATTCACCTTTGCCAGCGTGCTCCCAGTATGTGCAGACTTGAGGGCGCTAAAGGATGTCCATGAGGATATAATTAGAGGTGGGTTTGAGTTGGACACCTTTGTAGGAAGTGCTCTTGTAGACATGTATGCAAAATGTGGTAGTATAGAGGATGCCTGCAATGTGTTTGACAGATTGCCTCAACGAGATGTGGTTGCATGGAATGCTATGGTTACTGGATATGTTCACAATGGATGTATGCATGAGGCCAAGGAACTGTTTGAGAAAATGCCCAAACGAGATGTTGCCTCATGGACAGCTATGATTGCAGGATATGCACAGAATGGGCAGGCTGAGGCGGCGCTGAAACTTTTCCGAGAAATGTACCTGGCAGATGTGGGACTAGATTCTGGGACATGGGCTATTGTGCTTGCGTCTTGTGCAGATTTGGCTGTTATGGAACAGGGCAGACAGGCGCATGAAGTCATAATTAGAAGTGGGTTTAGGACTGATGTCTTTGTGGGTAGTGCCCTTGTAGACATGTATGCAAAATGTGGAAGCATAGAGAATGCACGCAAGGCCTTTGACAGAATGTCTCAAAGGACAGTGGTCTCATGGAATGCAATGATTGTAGGATATGCTATGCATGGCTGTGGGAAGGAAGCCCTTGAACTCTTTGAACAAATGCAACTTTCTGGCACAAATCCAGATAATGTCACCTTTGTTGGTGTTCTCTCTGCATGCTGCCACGCAGGCCTAGTGGAGAAAGGCCGGCAATATTTTGATGATATAACTCAATATTATCACCTTACGCCTACAATGGAGAACTATGGTTGCATGGTTGACCTTCTTGGCCGTGTGGGCAGTCTGGATGAGGCCGAAGATTTGATCAACAAAATGCCGTTCCAACCTGATGCTACTGTGTTGGGGTGTCTCCTTGGTGCCTGTAGAATTCATAGCAATGTAGCGCTAGGAGAACGTGTCGCAGAACGCCTTTTTGCATTAGATACAAAAGGTTCTGCACCTTTTGTGCTACTATCAAATATCTATGCTGCAGCTGGTAGGTGGGATGACATTGAAAAGGTGCGAAAAATGATGAAAGACAGAAAAGTTAAAAAAACCCCTGGATGCAGTTGGATTGAGATCAATAAGCAAGTGTATACTTTTGCAGTTGAGGACAGATAATTGGACAGATTGTCTGGGCAGATGAAGGCAACACTGAACAGGGTATGTACTCCATAACTTGGAGGAGGAGCAGAAGGAACAACTCTTTGCTACCACAGTGAGAAGTTAACAATTGCATTCGGCTTTATCTATACATACCCTGGGACAACTATCCGAGTATGTGATGACTGCCACCCTGTTATCAAGATCATCTCCAAAACTGTTGCACATGAAATTTTAGTGAGAGAAGTGAACCGTTTTCACAGCTTGAAGGATGGGCAATGTTCCTGCAGAGATTATTGGTGACGCCAAGTAAGGTGAACTTCAAATATAGAATTGTGCAATAAGTAAAAACACATCTCTGGATGCGTTTTAAGCCTTTCATTGTGTGCATTTATGCTAAGATTAGGACAATTACTGTGCAAATTGAAACTCAATGCTATAGGAGATATGAAGCTTAGATATATTGACAGGGCATCAATCTCCTGCCAAAACCTGAGGGAGAGATTGCATGCAAGGTCAAAGCATTTAGCTATTTCTGATATTAAAAACAAGGGGTTTTCAATGCCAGATTGTGGGTGTTTACTTATACCATATTGGCATCTTCCCAACTTTATCATAGAAACTAGATGGCTTCTATAGTATGGGTAATGGCTTGGCTGGGAATTAATTATTTGTTGCAGAACTGATATTTCCACATTATTTAGATCCTACCTTTCAAAGTTTTATTGGCATGAAGTACCTAAACTGTGAAGAGAAGGCCTTTTCAAAGCCATGTGTAATGTCCCAATTCGAAAATTCCAAACCAAGGCAGAATTTTGGGAAAAATTGTCTTTACCAGTCTCGACTCTAGGGGCTTTGAATGGCACAAGAGGGTCTCGAATTTGGTAGGGACTGATATGGTGAGTCTTAGGACCACTCAATGGACTCTTTGATCACTTTATGGCAGGCTATAGATTTATGAAACTTGATTTGAAAACATTGGCAAAAATGGTAAAATAACTAGTAATTTGTGGTGCAATCCCCCCTAGTGTGTGAGCAGAAATGACTCTCCAACTACTATGCGACCCTCCCAACTTGTCAAACAGAGTATGGGAATTGATATTAGACTTCATTTATTGTCATTTGGTATGGTTAAGAGTTCTGCAACAGAGATGTAAAGCTTCATATTCGAATGCATAAATTCAGTGATATTGGCTTAAGGGAAATGACATGTAATGGCTTAACTTTGACTCACAAATCGTATATATAATGGTTCCGAACAAAGCATAATGAATGTAGTGTTAGTTTTTCTTAAGATCCGATTAGATTATCTAGGATCTTTATTTGAAAGAATAACAAGTACAACAAAATGCATAAGATATAAAAAATACACGAGATACAAAGATTTTCACCGGAGAAACCATAAAGGAGAAAACCCCGCAAACTTCTTTAGAATAGTAAGATGATCAAAAGCAGTAATAAGAAGTTTTTAGCAGCTATCTATCTCTACTCCTCTGACTGTCTCTTTCTCTCATACGCACTTGAGAGTGTATGAGGTGTGTATAAATGAGAGAGATCGCGTCCCTATTTATACCCTTTCAGGTCACTGACCAAATATAACATTCGAGCCTACATGTCATCTCACAGGGGGCCCATTTCTCCTAAAGAGGCTACAAGTACATATTACATGATGTTACATTGGGGACTATTGCTCCGACTTACAACCGAGGTTGTACCTCAAGGTTTAGACACAATTTAGACATCTCGTAAAGGGGTAACACACATCCCCAATGGGGTACAATAANTGATAATATACATCAGAATATCTTCTGAAGTTACAAATACATCAACACTCCCTCTTAACTAGGAAGGTATTCTCTCTCTACACAGTCATCAACACATTTGATTAGGTCTTCATTGCATCGTCATCATCACATAGTCATAGAGTCTTCATCAGTGAGCTATCCATCCTAACGTACGATGTCGAACTTGAGGATCTTCTGCAGTCACTCCCTCTGAAGCAGAGCATCATTCTCCCTCTGCGTTTTGTACTCTATGTATTGAAACATTCTGTACTGGAGTGACAAGTAGATTCCTCTGCTACTAAAATTCTCGAGATCCTCTATCTTGAACTTTGTTGAAAATTTCTTTTCGCACCCATCTGTGAGCTTGTCATCCTCTATAGGATTTCGTCTTCAACCTTGTAGCAAAGGTTAAGATCTTCATCACTCTAGGTGATCTTCAAGCTCCTCATGTAACTGTATGTGCTATCCCATGGGTGCCTTTTGAGCTCGTATAAGGCCTTCTTTAATTTTCACACATGAGTCTGTTTGTCATGTGCCTCAATTCCCAATGGTTGCTCTACGTATACTTCCTCCTTGACTTGTCACTGGTGCAAATGTCTCTTCGTAGTTTGTGCCTTCTTTATGTGAGAAGCCTTGTGCTACGAATCTTGCCTTGTATCCCACGATGCTGCCATCTACTGCATGCTATATCTCGTAGATCCATATGCAAGACACTACGGACTTCCCTTCAAGTCTCAACACCGCATCGTAAACATCATTCCTCTTGATCAACTGGTACTCTTTGGTCGTAGTCTCCTTCCCTTTCTTCTTGGCTACTTCTTCATAGCTGGAAGACTCTACATCAATGATGTCACTCAACAATGTCACATAACTGGAGTGTGTCCGAGGCCTCTTTATTTCTTTGAAAGTCTCATCATACTATTCTTCATCTTGGACTATTCTCATTCCTAAGGTGGTTTTCATCTCTCGAGGTGGATCTATCGTTCTCTTTATATTCTTCTGAAGCTCTTTCTTTCACCACAGTGTCTCTGAACTGGGAAGCTTTAGGTTCCTCTTCTAAACTGTCATTACTTGTTCTTCAGAATGATCTACAAGTCAAGTTCAGTTGCATGATTAGAAACATCTCATAATTTTCAAAACATATTAATAGTGACAAATATATGTCACATAGCCATACAACTATTTTAGCCAATGCTACAACATTCATTCATATCTCGTACACATACAGTAACTTCTAGATTCCTTCTACCCCAATGTTATTAAGAGTGTGTACTACTCATAATATGCCAACAAAGAGGTTTCAATCTAGATAAGTAGCAATGGAATGTTGTACAACATCATTGACTTCTTACCCATCATGTGTAATTCAGTAGTATAAATGCAAATACTCAAACATGCATAACACATCAATTGAATATAAACAAATGCACAACTGAACAATATCATCAAATAACAATTGAATACTTATCTTTATTTGTTTGGTGGGTAGACTCCTTGAGCCTTCAGCTTCATCAGCTTCTTCATTCACAACTGCATCATTTCTTATCCAAATGCTAAAATGGATAAGAGGTTCTTAAAGAGTTGAGTCCTTCATATTCCTCATCGCTTGAGGGATCTTCTTTGAATCGTGAGAGCTTGATATTTAGTTGCTCCCATTTATCTTCTCTTATTATGAGTCGATCTTCTTCTTGTGTGCACTCTTCTCAGAGTCCGCTGAAGGCAATCAACTTCCTTCTGGCACACGTTCCTCGAATGAATGAATCCCATGATCTTGGGAGGCCATTCAAGGTGGTTATAACAATCTTTTATTCTTCTTCGATTGCTTCATCATAGCATCGAACACTTCATTTTGGTGTCTTCAAGGATGACACACGAGGGATGAGATGATCTTTAATAGAACCTGCAATGATTCTCTTGGCTCTAGCTTTAGCCTCATCTCCCTCGGGCTCTTAGAACTTCCTTACAAAAATACTGATCCAAGTCATTTTCTTTAAGGATCAGGGAGGTCCTATACTTTCATACTCGGAAGTTGTTAGCTTCACCAAGCTTGTCATCAAGCTGGGTGTGATTATTCATTTTAAAATGAGAACCTCAAATGGAAATAACAAAGATTTAGATCTTATCGATTTTAGGTGTCCGACCTGGTTCTGGAGTTGGCTGATCTAGGGTTTGTCAGAGAAACCCTATTTTTCCAAACTTCTTATTGGACAGAAAGACGGGCTTCTTCAAGGTGAGCTGTCTAATGTACACTTTTTTTTAAAACAGTGGTGAGAAGCTCCCGGAACATGAAGCCCTAGTTTTCCAATTTCTTCTGCAGAAATGTCTGATATTGATTTTTTTGTATATCCGAAGTTTCAGCTCCTTATAGTATGAAACTTCTCACTGAGATAGCCTGATATGTCCTCTTTCCAACTCCACAAGTTAGAGCATAAATGGATTCTCCAAGTGGGACTTATGCTGAGTTTCCCAAGGCGATTGTTCAGCATAGAGAACTTGTACGGAATGCCATGTGTCGCTGTTTCACATTCTGGGTTTGAAAAGCGTACCACAAAAACTACAGTCGGTGCCCTACTACAAAATCCTGCAAAATTTCGTTTGGACCTTCCTATCTCGAGATATAGAAAATCTCCCTAGGTCACCTGTTTATGATTGTATTCTGGAGGAGGATGGAACCCTGATTTGGAGGAACCATATCTCCTGAAGTATAGTGAATAAGAGGCTGAAACTTTTACACAATGCACAACAATAATTTATCTGCATCCTGTAAAAGTTTCGGCTTCTGAGCCTTCTCTAATCTTGCTTTATAGCGAAAGTTATAACATGACTAAATTCAGTCTTCTAGGGTTTTCAGACATGAAACCCTAATTTTCATTAGCTGCCATTGTAGTTGTATTTCGGCTACATAGTGAAACTTCTCTGATTCAGACACTGCTACCACCAAAAGATGTGCCCTAGTTAGGCAAGTTAGCCTAGCTCTCCTTGCTTGATGATCTGTGGAGAGAACACCTTCAACAAGGAAGCCATAGTTCTCACAGCTGCACAGTGCATTCTTTCAGAGAGGCTATGATACCATGTTAGTTTTTCTTAAGATCTGATTAGATTATCTAGGATCTTTATCTGAAAGAATAACACGTACAACAAAATGCATAAGATATAAAAGATACACGAGACACAAATATTTTCACCGGGGAAACCATAAAGGAGAAAACCTCGCAAACTTCTTCAGACTAGTAAGATGATCAAAAGCAATAATAAGAAGTATTCAACAACTATCTATCTCTCCTCCTCTGACTATCTCTTTTTCTCATACGCACTTGAGAGTGTATGAGGTTTGTATGAATGAGGGAGATCGTCTCCCTATTTATACCCTTTCAAGTCACTGACCAAATATAAAATTTGAGCCTACATGTCATCTCACAGGGGGCTCACTTCTCCTAGAGAGGCTGCAAGTACATATTACATGATGTTACATTGGGGACTATTGCCCTGACTTACAACGGAGGTTGTACCTCAAGGTCTAGACACAATTTAGACATCTCGTAAAGGGGTAACACAAATCCCAATGGGCTACAACAACATACAATGATAATATACATCAGAATATCTTCTGAAGTTACAAATACATCAACATATAGACCATTAACAACGTATTATACCTCTCTAACAACATATAACATCAGGAGCCAAGTCACAACATATACAACTCCATTGAAATGGTAAACCAACACATGGAAACTAGTCACAACAAAGCTTGGAAATGTGGACATTTGCATATGTATTTCTCTTGATTTCGACTTATAGAGAGGACGTGAGACATATTACAGAGCCATAAATCATTCACCCATGCTAAGGAATCAATTGGACTCAATAGGATGCAACCACCATTCATAAAAGTGCGCCATCATAGATAAATATGGAAATATTGAAGTGGGGATTGAGAGAATGAGAGGAGAGACAGGTTTCGAATAGTAGCAGCCTCCTATCTACAGTAACAACACTCCTTTAAGCTCCAAATGAGAGATCAGGGTGGCCTCTCCCGCAGCTAAATTAGATGAGAATCTCACTCTCTCGAAATTGGCTCCCTAGCAAGGTAAGTGAGCAGTCACCGTGCAATGGACAAGCTAATGCTTTCCAAAATGCCAAAGACAAATTCTCAAATGATCCAAATCCATTGTCATTTCTCATGACATATTTTTATAACCATCCTAAGGTCCTCCAAGGTCGAATTCACTCCCATAGGCTTCCTCCAACTCATCCATGATGTTTAGTAACTTCCATGACACTTGTCCTTCTCCTCAACCCTTCATCTTCCTCCAAATCTGAATTGCTTTCAGCCAGCCACCAAACCCCAAGTGCGCCCTCTTGGAGGCTATTTTTATCCCTGACATGTCAGATTGTCATGGGTCTACATTCGGGTTTGCAATCATGTCTGATTTGTCATAGAATCTTCCATCATTGTTGTCATAAAATGTAGGGAATCTCTCTCCAAGCGGCACCTAGTTTCTTCCTAACATCTTCCTGTTCCATAGCGAGTTACTCCTCTTCACCTATTCGAATCCTTGGGCTCATGATATGTTACTTGACACCTCTTCACCTTCCAAGAACGTTCCATTACTCATAATTTCGAATTTGGGGTTAAGTCATGGCATGTGTAAGTAAGAATCTAGCCACCCAAGGTCTCCATGAACCTCCAAATGTCCTTATGAAGCAATGCCACTTTATTTTCTCCATATTTATTATTTGTATGACCCATTTTAATGTGTAAATGACAAACTAAGGTTCTCTTGGGTCCCATAGCTCCCTTATTGCAAGATTTAATGCCTCCTCCCCAACCTAGGGAACTAGTAGGTGGGTGAAACATTGCTAACTAGTAGTCTCATTGGGATGGGAACATGACACCATACAGGATCGCAAAGCCCTAGCCATCCAGTAGACAATGCCTTTCGAAGCTTGGGATGAAGTACCCCTTGAGTTAGGAATGTAAGAAATCTATTAGCTGGCATTACCTACAAAGAACTGTTTATTATCTAAACAATTTGGGTTAACATCGGCCCAATAAAGTATCCACGGCTAAGGCCAATAGCTGCTTACTACACGACAAACAAGGAAAGATATTATCTTATGGAATTTAAGATCATAAGACACAAGTTTCATGTTGTTTTGTATAATTTGGCTCAAATATCAACCTTAGAGCATCATTGTTGATTCCATGATACTTTGTGATTGGTATGGTTTGCATAACTGTTGTCTTATCATGGTGGTAAAGAACATCATAAAGAGTTATCCATTCAGAACATTTTCCCCAAGGTCATTTTCAGAATAGATATATTATCTGTCTGAGCTAACAAACATAGGTTAATGGTTTAATCAATGACGACAATTACATGCCCCCACCTCTACCTAGGAGGCGTTGAATTCTACAACAAATAATCGATAAGTTCTCTAATTGTTAGATATTTGCTGCTTTTTGAACTACACGTTTATTACAAAATTGTATTTATTTTATCTTACAGTAATCACAAACATCTGAAGGTTGACACTTCATTATTGATAACTATATCATCCAGAGCCTCTGGAAAACAGTTTTTATCAGAGGACAACACAAGGTTCATATTATGCTAAGTCACCTAACACGGGGACACAGGACACGGGGATTCGAGTGTCCAACATAGACGCGCTGACCCCTGGAATTAGGACATATATATATATATATATATATATTTAAAAAAAATTATATATATTAAAAAATTAAAATTATAGACATATAGATCCATTTTTTTACAAATATTCAATATAAATCAGAATCAATGCACATTTAACATTAGTATTACACATTTACAAATCAAATCAGTAATCACAATCATATTATGAGACACATATATCATAGTCATAGATCAAGATGTCAATACTCGTGACTCAAAACCATATTTCTCATTAAGTCATGAAAATAAAAATGTATACAGTATAATCATATAATGTATTACATAGATGTCGGAATGCCACTGGCAATAGTAAATACAAAAAGGTGTAGATCAAAATAGAAGAATGAAAAGTCTCATCTATCAATAGTCCTCATCCTCCTCCATGCCTGAATCAACAAACTCATTACTACTCTTCTCCTCCTCCTCCTCCTTAACCATTATAGGTTCAATATCTGCTGGTGCGGAGGATGACCCCTCCAAAGGATCACTATTATCAAATGTCACCGGCTCTAGCACTGGATCATTATGATCCAGGTTGGATAATGCCAACTCAGTACTGATGTCTGTTATAGCGGATTTCACCACTCTAGGTGAATCACACAATGTATGGCCTTCCCCTGTCCCGCTGCAGACTCCTTATCCCCGATGGACCACTTTTTGTCCTTTGATGTTTCCTTGATCATCCCTAAAAACACATGAAAAATGTTAT
>LPNX010278466.1:36495-48043 GCA_001517045.1 Pseudotsuga menziesii | reverse complement strand
GAATGAATATTTTATCCATGGGATTATGTCAAATGCTTTTACATTATTGATTATATATGCTAGAATAGATCTAACACCATGATATATAGAATGCTTGTATAAGTTACTTGTTGTTGAGGAAGTAATATAGCAATTCAAGCTGGAGATTGGAAATCTCAACGGGGATCTACTTCAACCGTCCGGAATAAGGTATGAGGTCTAATCCTTTAGTGTTAGATATTTTATTTCTATTGCATATTGGGAAAGATTGATTTCTGGAGTCTAGCTGTCTGTTGTGGTACCCCAAGCCATAGGAATTTCTCTCTGTAACAATGTCCAAACCCATATCATCAGGAAATACATCCCACATATTTGTCTTTCCCTTCACCCACTCCTCCCTCTTCCTATAAATAAGATGAAGGTTGGTGTGCACATACACCATCGTCTCTACTCTGGACTGCTCAAGCCTGCTCTTCTTCAAACTGTACAAGTTTCCATATGTGCTCCAATTACTCTCAGAACTAGAGGATGATGTAACTTGAGAGATGGTCCTCAAGGCTAACTTCTATAGAATAGGGCATGTTGCCCCATGAGTTTCCCACCAATTACAAGGCTTCTTAACTCCCATATCTCCAACCACATCATAGCATCCAAATCTCCCAGTAGCAAAAGAAAACTCTACAAATCTCGCCTCAACCTCATCATGTAAGTCTCTATCATGAAATAGCTGCCTAAATGCTATCTTCCTCCCGTGTGAAATCTCTCCATCCATGTGAGGAGGGACTCTATGTGAGGTCCCACCAGTGAGCCATTCCTGACTGTAGAACTTGGGGTTCAAGGAGTGGGCCAAGCAATGCAAAGGTGTACAATTCTTATCCCACATAGAGATAAGAATATCCTGAATGGTGGACCATAAGTTCTCTGCCGATGTCTCATACTCGAGACACTCATTCTCCATAACAATGGTCCTCATGGACTCAATCATGGAATCCCACCCCTCATAAAAATCCGTTAGGATGGGTTGGTCTCTGTCTGCAAAGCGCAACAAAGAAATGAGTGGATCCATGATCTTAATGGTAAGATCCACTCTCTCCCACTTAACATCATTCAACACTGTGTCCTTCACCTTTTTTAAAGACTTTGATCCGTCTCTCTCCCGAAATACCAATACTCTGAAATCACCATGGACCAAAGAGTGGTTTTGACCTCCCTCAACTTCTTGAGCATTATGAATGAGGAAGCAAATCGAGTATCTGCAATTTTCAACAATGAAAGATGTGTGTACTCTTTGTAGATGGTGAGGGCATTTGTATGGTTTTGTACAAAGTTGCGAATATGGCATGCATCCTCAATAATGTTGCCAATCCATGTCACATCTGAAGAAATGGATTTCAGTGTTAAGTTCAAGGAGTGGACAATGCAAGGTGTCCAAAAAACCTATAAGAACAAAAAAGACAAGTATAAATGACTCTACAACACTAACAAATTAACAACTCAAATCATTAACAATAAAAGGTGTCATAAATGAAAATACATGCGGATATTTAGTTTCCATAATCATGCCAGCGGCCTTGCAAACAGGTGCATTGTCTGTGATGATTTGTATAGAAGAATCAACGCCTACTTCTTTAATGGTTTTGATGAATAACTCACCCATAAAATGTGCATCCTTGTATTTCCCAAGAGTATCCACCGCTTTCAAGAACACCGGTCCATTTTGGCAAGATACCATGAAATTGATGAGTGGATGGCGTGCTGGATCCATCCATCCATCGGAAACAATACTTACTCCAGATGAGGGCCATGTTGCTCTAATTGGCTCAAGAATTTTTTCCACCTCCTTGTTTGCCTTAACCAACAATGTGGTTCTAAGCTTCTCCGAACCAGGAGGCACATAACCAAATGGAGCTCGTTCACTGAGACTTCGACACATCTCAAAAAACAATGGTGATCATGCAACATTGAATGAGATGAAGTTGAGGTAGAAAAAGAATGCAATGGTGAGGTATACCTCTTCTCGTGCATCTTGTTGGAAAATATTGTCCGTTGGACCACTTGAAGATGGCCTCTTTTTTGCTAGATGTGTATCACCTCTGCTAGGTGGAAATGGAGGCCGAATTGTAGAGGGTTTCCTTAAGAATGGAAGAGGATCCTCATCATTTCTCTTGCTTGCTGCAGCTGCATTCCCTAAGACTTATTGATCCTCCTTTTCCATTTCTTTCCTTTGGATAACACTCACACCTTTACATGAATAAATCCCACAATTAGGAAGGCCCAACAAGTGGCTCTTAACTTGGTAGTATGTGCTATTGAAGTCATTCTTGCAAAAATTGCAAGTCCAAGACACATTGCCTCCCCCACCTAGCTTTGCCATAGGCCCTTCTTTCCTAGTCACATACCTCCACACAGGGTATTTCTTCTCTTGGGCTTGTTGTCTTGCTAAAATAGGGTTCAATGGAGCATGAGATCCACTAGCAGCAGATGGAGCACTAGCAAGAGGAGTATAAGAGCTTGTGTTTGGAGGAATAGGAGGGGAGACAATAGATGGGACATTTCTCCCTTTCCTTTTCCCTTAAGCTCCTCCCCTAGTTGAATGAGACATTGTTATTCTTGCTTGATGGTTGAGCTTGCAATCCACCCAATCAAATCCACCTTCACCTGCAAAAAAACTCTTCCAAAGTCTTCAAATCCTCTTCACCTACAAAAAAACCCCTCTTAGAGCTCTCCCACAATTTGCAAATGAAAAAAAAAGTGAAAAAAATTGGTTTTCAAATGGGCCCGGCCGTTATTTTCACGGGCTGCATGTCTTGTTTTCGGGACACAATTGGATAGTTCCTGGACATGCGTGTCCGAACATGGGACACGATTGACAGTCGTGTCGGACATGATCTTTCAACGTGTCTGTTTCCGAAACGTGGACACAGGACATGTGGCCCTAAAAGGACGTGTTCGGCTTCTTAGATATCATGTAATATAGTATTATTTTTTTCTACTTAAAATCCATACATAAATTCCTATTCATTTTATGTTTTAACCGATTGAGATGAAATATAATGATCTTAAAGCTTGCATATATGTATGTTGAATCCATGATTCTGACAACTTGACCCTTCAAAGTTGGTGTGCTAATAATCCATTGATTGTCCTGTTACCAAATTTTTTGTACCATAGTTGGGTTACCTGAGGAGCCGTCAGTTGACAGACTTGTTCAAAGTCTGATTCCAGTGTATCAGTTGACCCGTCTGCTTGTCTAGCCAATATTGGCTAGTCACTTTTTTATTTGAATAATTTTGACCATGGCCCCGCAGGGTTTGTAATAAAATGTGCTAGTAGGATATTTTTGAGTGGTTCTGTCTCCTGAGACGTAGAATCTAAAATAGGGTATTCCAGGGAGTTTTTTGCCCCTGACAATTATGCTTTGCCTTCAGCCGAGTATAATTGACGAGGTTTTCTTTCGCTTCCTCCAAAGCTGGAATGCCTGATGTTGAATTCTAGGCCTTGGGGGGTTATTAGAGCCCAACTGAGTGTTATAAGCCTACTAGACATTATTTAGATATATCATGGTCATGTCCTAAATCATCTGGACGTATAAAAATTTTCGATTTTTTTTTTTTTGAACGGGGCAAAAAGATTATTTTTTAATTTTTTAATTTTTAATTACTTTTCCTAAGTTTATTGGGTTAATTTTTCCATAAATTAAATGGAAAAAACCCGTTCATTTTAAGCGGTCATTTGGACTCCAAATTCAGTGATTGAAGGCTCTAACCTTAAGCCAAAAATAATTCTTGATCAACCAACCAGTCAGAACCAACTTTCAGATCAACAATCGAACACATAATGCATTTTTTCTCAAAAAAGTCAGTTTTGAGTAAAAAAATGAATTTTTATTAAAAAATGATTATTTTGGAGAAAATTAAAACTCTCCAAATTAATCCAAATTCAATAAAATAAAAGGATAAATGACATATCATAGAGCACTTATGATGATTGGAGTTATCATAACTCAGCTTCAGTCATAATTAAGAGAGCAATTAATTTATTATCAGTTAGCAGACTAAAGCTTACACCATCAGTAGGCTTCCCAAACCTAGTAGTGGCTCCTCCAGACCTAACAAAGTAGGTTTCCAGACCTAGCAGGCAGCTTTCCTAAGCAACAGGGTGCCTCCTTCAATAGCTCACACCCCTCTCTCCCATAAGGGTGCCTTACACACGTGTGGGCTCATCTGTGGATGGATTTCAGTGTTTAGGGTTGGAGTGGGGGCGCCTTGCCTGGGTGGAGGCCTCTCCTCACTCTCGGTTCTCCGATTTAGGTCTGGCATCTCTGTTGGTGGCCAGGCTGGTTAGGGTTTGAGGATTGGTTTTAGGGTTTTAGCACTCTCTCATTGTACAAATAGAGGCTCCTTTAGCTCTATTCGGATGGATTTTTGTGTAGAGAAACTACGGTGAAACTTTTGTAATTGATTGTTGCTTCTATGCAACCATTGGAATAAAATTAAGGCTTTGGAGGCTCATGTGGTGTGATTCTTTAGATGATTGCACTTGATGGATGAGGTGATGTTGTTTTAATGCTTTCTTTCTTGTCTATTTGAGATTATGATGTTATGCTTTAGAAGGCTTCTGTAAACACATAAGAACAGGTATTTTTGGTTTGCAAGTTAGATATTTATTGATTTAATTCTAGAATATAAAAAAGAGCATTGTTTTATTAAGTTATAGTTCATGCTTTTCTTTATTTCAATTTGTGAACAATACATAATCTAATCTTTTGTATAGCAAGTCTATGAGTGTTATTTTTCAGATCCTTCCATCCAACCAAGCAGAAGTTCGAACTCAGCTGCATCTTCTTCTCTTGGAGTCAAGTACACTTTTCCGGTAATTGCATGCTTCACGAGATCCAAGTGCTTTAAAAAGATCCATAGGTTTGACCATTCTCTCATTGCTTTTATTCATCAATATTCAAATTAAAAAAAAATTATTTTCTTGGGATTAGGGCACGTTTGGGCTAAAGTGAACATTCATTCACTTAGCTTTTGGCCCGATTGGCTGCCTTATGCTTTATTTTCAGCCTTTTAGGCCTTTCATTTACAGCCTTTCCTTCCCTTAGTTCGCTGTCCACTTTTCCCCACTTTTTATCCTTTTGGACAGCCCTCTTTTGTCTCCTTTTTTCGCTTTTTGCAGCTCCTTTCCATCCTCCTTTTGGGCTGTACTTTCAGCCTTTTTTCACCCTCATTTGTAGCCTTTCCTTCCTTTTGTTCACTGTCCACTTTTCTCCATTTTTACCCTTTTGGATAGCCCTCTTTTGCCTCTTTGTTTCCACTTTTTGCAGCCCCTTTCTATCATTTTCTTCAACCATCTTTTGGGCTGTACTTTTAGCCTTTTTACCCTCATTTGCAGCCCTCTTTCTCTGATTTGCAGCCCTATTTCTCACTTAGTTTCCAGCCTTCTTTGAATTGCCTTTTACCCTCTTTCCACCCCTCTTTCACCCCTCTTGCCTTGCCCTTTTCTTGCCTCTTTTCTTCCTTCTTCTCGGTGAGTTTGGGTAAGTGTTTTTAGCTAGTTTATAGATTAAATTTCAAGTTATTTTTTGATCAACTAATATCATAACAAGTGTGTGTCTAGAGATCTTAATTGCAGACAGGTGAAGGAGAGCCCAAAGGCCACAAACAAACAAGGAGTGCAAAAAGAACAAAAAAACTGCTATCCCTCTTTTTTCATCCTCTTCTTTCCCTGTTCTTCCAGGAAGCAAAGAACACATCATCATTGTAAAAGATTAATAAAAAGAGTTGAGTGGGAGCAAGTCTCATTCCTTCTCTACTTCCCCTATTTTGGGGAAGTGTGTCTTGTGTTCATTTTCATGATTTACTTAGTATAGTTTTCCTTAAGCAATTAGTTTAGTTCTTGGATTAGACTTAGTTTCATTCTTACTAATTGCTAAATTCATCATTGCTTGTTGGTATCTTGTCATAAATTGTTAAATCATAAAAAAGAACCAAAATCTCTTGAATCTCACCATAAGGTGGATCAAGAGTGCTCTCTGTCGGAGAGTTTTAATCAACCACCTTTTTTATTAATTGTTGTGTTTGTTTAATCAAATCATCCATAAGTAAGACTCTTGAATTTGCAGAAACACAAGTCAAGAGCACTCTCTATCAGAGAGCATCTTAGGTTTGCACAAACCCTACATTAGTATCATCTATATTAGCTAAGTTTCTTGAACCACTGTCATAAGACGAGGTCAAGAGCGCTCTCTGTCAGAGAGTTTTAATTAATTAACTTAATAAAATTTGCAAATCATGCCCCTTTAATTAATTAACCCCCCTCCCTCCTTGTCGGAGTATGCTTTGACCGATCTTAAATCGGAGTTCCCAGAAATGACACTGGATCTTTAAACCCCGCAAGAGAAACCTAATAACACTTAAACACCTCATAACCAATGCACCGACGTTGTAGGGATTCTTCCAAAGTACTTCATAGTAGAGGCACCAGAACCTCCCGTCGTCATAGATTCTCGACTAGCTGGTCACTTGACAATATCAGCCTGGGATACTGGGTGGGCCTGACATGTCTTCAACAGAGGAAACTTAGAAGAGTCTCCCGGCTTTGATAAACCTTTTTGTTGACACCCTAAAGCAAGACCACTATTAAAAACTCTTAAAAATTACCAAGAGCATTTGCAAAACCTAACATTCATTGGCATCTTTTGGGATTCACATCTTTCTAAACACGAAGCATCTTCGATAATTTTACTCCATAGGCACTGGTTCCATCTTTTAGCATTGTTGATAATCTGGGCCATTTGTCCATTGAATGTTTGATTATAAGTCATATCTGTGATGCTTTATTTATTTTCGTGAATTGCTCAAATATTTGTTTATCTTTTAATTCTAGTGATAGCAACATGGATTGCTTTGTCTTGTGCTCAATTTATCATATTAATCATCTAAAATCATAGAAACTCCTAAACAACACCCATCCACATCTGAAAACATTTAAAACTTAACTTAAACATTGAGCCATAGAAAATTCTTTGTTAGGGACTACCCCCCTTGGCTTTGTTAGGAGTTATCCTAAACAGAGGAGCTAGGAGTAGGTGACAGTACCTAGCTCTGTGCTTGCCCCCAAGGTCACACCTCTCCCACTTTCCTAAGTGAGGAGACAGCTTTCGGAAAATTTATGTTGCTGGTGTGCAATCGGCGGACAACATCTTTTGTCGTTGTTGCCAAGGACAAATCTTTTTGTTCCTAGATGACCTTTGTTTCTTTTAGTTTTTTACCTTTTTATCCTTTTTGGTAGATTTTTAGTCCAATCACTCTCCGAAATTAGACTTAAGTACACTTGGCGACTCCACTGTCAGTTAACACCTCAAGGTATTCTACTAGAAGAGACTCTATAGGTTTGGTCGATTTCATCCCTGACCCCGAAAAGGTCTTAAGGAGGAGATTAAACAAACTATCTTCTCACAGGATCCTTGCAGAACTTGGATCTAAGTCTGTTTCAGACATCCATCTTTTATTTCCAGAAAACTTAGAAAATTTGCAAAATAATAACTGTTTCCTTAATTCAATGGGCGATTTTTTTACTCAACTTAACTTTGCTCAGATAGCAGGTCATCCTCATGATATCCCTGACAAGGCTATCGACAAGCTTATGACATATAATGGCACTGATGCCTCTCTCTCTGCTGAGCAGCATATCAAGAATTTCACCAGACACTGTGGTGCCCATGTTAGGGGTACTGATAGGCATGAAGATGTTTACATGACCTTGTTTGCCTTGTCTTTGGATGGCAAGGATGGCAATTGGTACGATAATTTGCCGGACAATTCTTTCGCCACCTTAGCAGACTTCAAGGCTGCTTTCCTTGGAAATTTTGGCAGCAGAAAGGAGCCTAGACCTCTAGTAGTAGCTTTGACCAGCATAAAGAAGTCTGAAATTGAAACAATGGACGAATTCAACAACAAGTTCACTGAATTAGAAAATTCCATCCCTGCCACTTATTCTCCTCCAACAACTTCTATTATAGACTATTATATCGAAGCATTAAGTGGCAAAATCTAGTACCAGATCAAGGACAAGGAGCTGGCTACTCTACTTCTAGCTCAGGGTTTGGCCATTAAAATTGATAAGAACATGCAGTCTTCAGGAGAGTCTAACATCCAAGGTTACTCTAGGGATTCCATTCCTATTAAAAATGTTGAACACAAAGGGAAAGAGCCGTCAAACGAAGCTTATGAGAAAAAGCTCACTGATCTAACTGAGAAAATGCAAGAAATGGAAAGGAAATACTTAGCACAAATTAAGGAAGTTTAGAATAGAGTCATAACAATTGAAAGAACGCAACTGCCACCTCCTAGAACTTTTCCTGCAAAACCAACATGGCAGAGAAAGAACCCCAACCATGAGCATAGGCCTCCTCATCAGCTAGAGGCCACTAATGTGGTTGAACCTTACAAACCATTTTGTAGGGTGTGCAGAGATTTCCATGAGGAATTTGGCTGCCATTATGCATGTTATGTCCAGGAGCATTGTTATCCCAAGGGGTGCGGTCCTAGTACGTCTGCAAGCGAGCCTGAATTCATTCACAATGTCGGAGACATCTATGTTGACCACAAGGATAGTTGGAATCAAGCTAACCATTTTCATCAACGGGTTGATTACTTAACTGAGTATTACGGGGAAATGCCTTCGAATAGTAACAATGTTCAAAATTTCAAAGGCATGGCATATCAAAGAAGACCTAGGGAAGGACCATCTACCCAAACTGCTCCAAAGGTAACAATTTCTGACATCCCTCCTGAAATAGATGATAAGTTAGATTCTATTGCTCTAACTTTTGATTTAGGTAGTTGGTTAGCAAACTTTAAAGTCTCGGTTCCCATGCTTGAATTGTGTAAAATTCCTGGTCAAAATGAGAAATTGTTGAAAATGCTTGAGCCTCAAATTAACAATGATCCCCCTCCTACCTCAAAAATAGTTGCACTTGAAAAACCTAAAGCTCCAAATAAAGTAACTTTTGCGAACACTATAGAACAACCTCCTTCTAGTCAAGAAAACGTTTGCGGAGATCCTCCTGTAACTTGCATACTAGGGACCCAAGAAAAGAAGATCACCCGCCCTTCTACATGTCATTGATGATAGGTGGTTTTATCATGCACAACTGTATGCTAGATTTAGGATCGGGATCAAATATTATGACCAAGAAAGTCATGCAGTAACTTAGCCTTAGAACCACTCACCCTTACCAAAATGTATGTGCCATGGATTCTAGACCCGTCAAAGATCGAAAAGCAGAATGTGAGATTAGCAAAGTATCCCGACATCCATGTTACCATGGATATTCTCGTCATAGATGTACCAGATAAATGGGGCATGCTCTTATCCAGAAGATTCGGTGCAACTTTAGGGGGATCCATCCAAATGGATTGGACTTACGCCACTGTACTTGCATCAGAAGATTCATTAGTTAAGTTACATACAGAGAAAGAAGAAGACATCATGTAGAAAACCCTGGGAATCCATCAAATGAGTATGTCAACTACTCAGGTGAACTAGGGATGTACCAGATTAGCTCCACTTTCTTAGAGCCTACCCGTGAAGAAATAAAAAATGAAAATCTTAATGAATTATGGAGGATAGTCATTATGTCACATGAAGGTAAAGTTTTCAACTTTTCTTTTAGATTATAATTTGAGGCAACCAATAATGTAGCAGAATATGAGGTACTTCTACTGGGCATTGAGATTTCCAAGGACATGGGGATTAAGTTGCTTGATATTAAAGGGGACTCTGATTTGATTGTCCAACAAGTTAAGGGTCAGTTTGCATGTAAGTGTCAAAGACTTAAGAAATATATAAATGCAATCTGGGATACAATGGAATTCTTTGATGCCCTTAACTTAGAAGCAGTCCCTAGAGATCAGAATAGTGCCTCCGACAGACTTGCATATTCAACGTCAACTCTTTAGCCATCGAATGAGATGTTAGAGGGGAATTGTCCATTAGAGATTAACTTCAGACCTTCTGTTCCTGATAATGTTGAACATTGGCAGGTCTTCAAAGACGATGAGCAGATTTTGAGATTCATTCATAATGTCGATGAATTACTTAATTTTAAAGTAAATGATCAGGAAGAAAACAAAGAATATTATGGAGAAGGTGACCAGTTTAACAATCATGTCCCACGTGGTCTAGTTGCATTAGAAAACATCTTTGACAGACATGACAAAAGAAAAAACAATGTTGAGCAGATGAAACCAGGAGATTACATTGAAATCAACATTGGGACGGAAACAAAACCTAAAAATTATAAAAATTGGAAAATGTACTTCTAAAAAAGAAAGGAATAGCCTCATCAACTTGGTCAAAGAGTATAGGGATGTATTTGCCTTTACTTATGACGAGCTCAAAGCTTATAGGGAAGATGTATTTCAACATACTATACCCCTAAAGCCAGAATGTCAAAAAGGCAAGCCTTTTAGACAAAAACTTAGGTAAATAAATCCTAAGTTATCACCAATCATCAAGAAGGAGTTAGAGAAAATGCAAGCAGCAGGAATAATAGCTCCCACTAGACATTCAACGTGGTGCTCTAACTTAGTGGTTGTAAGGAAGAAGAATGGGAGCATAAGAATATGTATAGATTTCAGGAATCTAAACATAGCATGTAAGAAGGACAATTACCCCCTCCCGAACATGGAGACCCTCCTCCAATAGGTCACTGGATTGAGCAAGATGTCGATGCTGGATGGTTTTTCAGGCTATAATCAAGTAGTTATTCAAGAGGAGGATAGGCATAAGACCACCTTCACAACTCCTTGGGGCACTTTTGAGTATCTGAGAATGCCCTTTGGCCTTTTAAACGCAGCAGCTACTTTCCAAAGGGCCATGGATTATGCTTTCAAGGAGTTGATTGGCAAATTCATTGAGATCTATCAAGATGATCTCATTGTTTTTTCGAAGGAAAGATCCATCCATGTTGGTCATCTCAGGAAGATTTTCGAGCGGTGTAGGAAGTATGGCATTTTTTTGAATCCGACTAAGTCGGTGTTAGGAATAGAATAGGGAAAAATTCTTAGGACAGATCATCAACAAAGACGGTGTCAAAATTGATCCTGAGAGAGTAGAGGCCATAAAAAATATCCCTCTCCCTAAGAATGTTAAAGCCCTTCGGTCATTTAATGGTCATATCAATTTTATTAGGAGATTCATTCCAAACTTGACAGAATTAATGAAACCCATGCAGGCATTAGGCAAGAAAAATGATAAGTTTGTGTGGACCACTGAAGGAAAGAAAGCCTTTGATTCAATAAAGAATGCCATTACCAGGTCTCCGGTCTTAGTCAGCCCGGATTACGCAAAGGATTCATGATCTTTTCATTTGCTTTTGAAGATACCATTGCCTGTGTGTTGCTCCAAAAGAACTTCGAAGGATTCGAGCATCCCATAGCATTTATGAGTAGAGCCTTGCAAAATTCCGAGCTAAAGTATACCATCATGGAGAAGCAAGATTATGCCTTATTCAAATCATTAAAACATTTTAGGACTTATATTGCGTATTCCAAGGTTACCG
>LPNX010278466.1:3690-36456 GCA_001517045.1 Pseudotsuga menziesii | reverse complement strand
TCTCAAAAGGATTGTTTAGGAATAAGGGGTACATGGGTATCCAAGATTCAGGAGTATGACCTTGAGATAAAACCTACTAAATTAATCAAGGGACAAGGCCTAAAAAGAATGCTTACTCAAAAGAACGAAGAAGCCATTGAGATGATTGCAAAAAATGATATCCTGTAGCCTACCATGACTCTTGCCCTTCAAAACCTTGACAACCATTGGTATTCATACATCATTTTCTTTCTCCTCCATCTCACTTGCTCGGATCACCTCAAAGGACACAAGTGTAGGGATTTGAGACTTAATAACGCTAGGTATTGCCTTACCCAAGAAGGTCTGGGTTGGAGGAACCCATATGGTATTTTACTTAGGTGCATCACCGAATAGGATTCTAAGAAGATATTAGCAGAGTTTCACTCAGGATTTTGTGGAGGCCACTATGCAGCAAATACAACTGCCCACAAAATCTTGAGAGCTGTTGGCCAACCATTTTTTTAGATGTTGAAAAGCATATCAAGTGTTTCCAAGAGTGCTAGCTGTTCACTGGGAAGCAGAAGTTGGCAGCTCTTCACCTTACTCCGGTTGTTGTCCTTGCCCTTTTTCAGCAGTGGGAGCTTGATTTTATTGGAAAATTCAAGGATAACTCCAGCAATGGTTTTTGTTGGATTCTCACAGCAACCGATTACTTCACCAAGTGGGTAGAGGCTATACCCACTAAGACTGCCACTGAGAAGGTTGTTATAGACTTCATTGAGGAAAGAATCATCACCAGATTTGGAACTCCCTTAAAAATAACAACCGATAATGCCAAAGCCTTCAGTTCTGAAAAAATGAATGACTTATGTTTTAAGTATGGCATTATCCTATCCCACTCATCTGATTATTACCCACAGGGCAATGTACTTGCCGAGTCCACCAATAAAAATTTAATGTCAATCCTCAAGAAGACTATGAGGGATAATAAGAGATCATAGGATAGTAAAATTAAGTATGCTGTGTGGGTAGATAGAATCACTAAGAAGAACTCAACTGGTAAATCACCTTTTGAGCTGGTGTATGGACTCACACCCACCCTTCCGGTCAGTATGTAGATTCCGATCTTCAGGATGCTAAGTGAGTATGGCATAGAATAGGAAGAAATGGAGCAGAGAATAAACCATATTATAGAATTGGATGAATCCTGAAGAACTGCCCTTGATCAGTCACTCAGACATTAGGAAAGTATGAAGGGAACTTTTGATAAGTCAACTAGGCCGAGATCTTTCCAAATTGGAGATACTGTTCTCTTATGGGATAAGAGAAGGGAGAAGCCTGGAAAGCATGGGAAATTTGATAGCCTTTGGAAATGCCCGTTTATCATCTGCGACACGGCTAGCACCAATTCTTTTTTCCTTAACACTATGGACGGAGAAATTTTAAACCTACCCATGAATGGCCAACACTTAAATCCTTTCTGTCGAAACAACCTCCAAGATGACCAAGGGGTCATCACAGGGCTTTTCTAAACCCATCCTTGTTGTATTTCTATGTACTTTATTTTTTTTATCATATTTTATGTATCATAACTTTGTAGAATGTTGCATTAAAGCTCTTTCTTTTGTATACTAGCATTTGCATCATATTTCATTCTATATATACCGAAAAAGAAGAAGTTTATTTCCATGTACTTTATTTCGAAAAAAGCAAAAAATAGTTTTTGGTATTTCATCATGGCATATTGTTATCATATACATGGAACTGAGACACTTCTGTTTACATGCAGGTACCAGAGATTCCTGGATTCTCAGGCACTCTTTTTTATCAATAGATCAAACAAGTACCTGTCCCACAGTTGGAGCCAAATGTTACCAACTTTTTTGTACCATAGTTGGGTTACCTGAGGAGTCGCCAGTTGACAAACTTATTCAAAGTCTGAATCCAGTGTATCAATTGACCCGTCTGCTTGTCTAGGAAATATTGGCTAGTAACTTTTTTATTTGAATAATTTTGACCATGGCCCCGCGGGGTTTGTAATAAAATGTGCTAGTAGGATATTTTTGAGTGTTTCGGTCTCCTGAGACGTAGAATCTCAAATAGGGTATTCCAGGAGTTTTTTTCCCCTGACAATTATGCTTTTCCTTCAGCTGAGTATAATTGACGAGGTTTTCTCCCACTTCCTCCAAAGCTGGAATGCCCAATGTTAAACTCTGGGCCTTGGGGGTTATTAGATTCCAATTGAGTGTTATAATCCTACTAGACATTATTTAGATAGATCATGGTCATGTCCTAAGTCATCTGGACATATAAATTTTTTAGAAAAAATCTTTTTCGAACGAGGAAAAAATATTATTTTTTAATTTTTTAATTTTTAATTACTTTTCCTAAGTTTTTGGGTTAATTTTTCCATAATTAAATGGAAAAAACCTGTTCATGGTAGGTTGGTCATTTGGACTCCGAATTCAGTGATTGAAGGCTCTAACCTTAAGCCAAAAATCATTCTTGATCATCCAGCCAGTCAGAACCAACTTTCAAATCAACAATCGGACACATAATGTCTTTTTTCTCAAAAAAGTCAGTTTAAAAAAAAAGAATTTTTATTAAAAAATGATTATTTTGGAGAAAATTAAAACTCTCCAAATTAATCCAAATTCAATAAAATAAAAAGCTAAATGACATCTCACAGAGCACTTATGATGATTGGAGTTATCATAACTCAGCTTCAGTCATCATTAAGAGAGCAATTAATTTATTATCAGTTAGCAGACATGTTATCTCCAGCTAAAGAATGAGATGGAGAGCACTCATTGGTCCGGTGATTTGATGAAGGTGAAGACTGAAGATTACACCATCAGTAGGATTCCCAAACCTAGCAGTGGCTCCTCCAGACCTAACAAAGTAGGTTTTCAGACCTAGCAGGCAGCTTTCCTATGCAGCAGGGTGCCTCCTTCAACAGCTCATGCCCCTCTCTCTCCTGAGGGCACCTTCCACATGTGTGGGCTCATCTGTGGATGGATTTCAGTGTTTAGGGTTGGAGTGGGGGCACCTTTCTTGGGTGGAGGCCTCCCCTCACTCCCAGTTCTCCGATTTAGGTCTGGCATCTCTTTTTGGTGGCCAGGTTGGTTAGGTATTGAGGATTGGTTTTAGGGTTTTAGCACTCTCTCATTGTACAAATAGAGGCTCCTTTATCTCTATTCGGATGGAATTTTGTGTAGAGAAACTCTGGTGAAACTTTTGTAATTGCTTGTTGCTTCTATGCAACCATTGGAATAAAATTAAGGCTTTGGAGGCTCATGTGGTGTGATTCTTTGGATGATTGCACTCGATGGATGGGGTGATGTTGTTTTAATGCTTTCTTTCTTGTCTATTTGAGATTATGATGTTATGCTTTAGAAGGCTTCTATAAGCACATAAGAACAGGTATTTACAGTTTGCAAGTTAGTTGTTTATTGATTTACTTCTAGAATATAAAAAATATCATTGTTTTATTCAGTTTTAGTTCATGCTCTTCTTTATTTCAATTTGTGAACAATACATGATCTAATCTTTTGTATGGCAAGTCTATGAGTGTTATTTTACAGATCCTTCCATCCAACCAAGCAGAAGTTCGAGCTCAGCTGCATCTTCTTCTCTTGGAGTCAAGTACGTTTTTTCGGTAATTGCATGCTTCACGAATCCAAGTGCTTTAAAAAGATCCATAGGTTTGACCATTCTCTCCTTGCTTTTATTCATCATTCAAATTAAAAAATATTTATTTTCTTGGGATTAGGGCACGTTTGGGCTAAAGTGAACATTCATTCACTTAGCGTTTGCCCTGGTTGGTTGCCTTATGCTTTATTTTCAGCCTTTCAGGCCTTTTATTTGCAGCCTTTCCTTCACTTAGTTCGTTGTCCACTTTTTCCCACTTTTTACCCTTTTGGACAACCCTCTTTTGCCTCCTTTTTTCCTTTTTGCAGCCCCTTTCCATCATCTTTTTGGGCCATCTTTTGGGCTGTACTTTCAGCCATTTTTCACCCTCATTTGCAGCCTTTCCTTCCTTTTGTTCGCTGTCCACTTTTCCCCATTTTTACTCTTTTGGACAGCCCTCTTTTTCCTCTTTGTTTCCACTTTTTGCAGCCCCTTTCTATCCTTTTCTTCAACCATATTTTGGGATGTACTTTCAGCCTTTTTACCCTCTTTTGCAGCCCTCTTTCTCTGATTTGCAGCCCTATTTCTCACTTAGTTTCCAGCCTTATTTGACTCTCCTTTTGCGCTCTTTCCACCCCTCTTGCCTTGCCCTTTTCTTGCCTCTTTTCTTCCTTCTTCTCGGTGAGTTTGGGTAAGTGTTTTTAGCTAGTTTATAGGTTAAATTTCAAGTTATTTTTTTATCAACTAATATCATAACAAGTGTGTGTCTAGTGCTCTTAATCGCAGACAGGTGAAGGAGAGCCCAAAGGCCACAAACAAACAAGGAGTGCAAAAAGAACAAAAATACTGCTATCCCTCTTCTTTCATCCCCTTGTTTCCCCATTCTTCCAGGAAGCAAAGAACACATCATCATTGTAAAAGATTAATAAAAAGAGCTGAGTGGTAGCAAGTCTCCTTCCTTCTCTACTTCCCCTATTTTGGGGAAGTGTATCTTGTGTTCATTTTCATGATTTACTTAGTATAGTTTTCCTTAAGCAATTAGTTTAGTTCTTGGATTAGACTTAGTTTCATTCTTACTAATTGCTAGATTCATCATTGCTTGTTGGTATCTTTTCATAAATTGTTAAATCATAAAAAAGAACCAAAATCTCTTGAATCTCACCATAAGGCGGATCAAGAGTGCTCTTTGTCGGAGAGTTTTAATCAACCACCTTTCATATTAATTGTTGTGTTTGTTTAATCAAATCATCCATAAGTAAGACTCTTGAACTTGCAGAAACACAAGTCAAGAGCACTCTCTATCGGAGAGCATCTTAGGTTTGGACAACCCATGCATTAGTATCATCTAGATTAGCTAAGTCTCTTGAACCACTGTCATAAGATGAGGTCAAGAGTGATTTTTTTCGGAGAGTTTTAATTAATTAACTTAATAAAATTTGCAACTCACGCCCCTTTAATTAATTAACCCCCATCCCTCCTTGCCGGAGTATGCTCTGACTGATCTTAGATCAGAGTACCCATAAACGACACTAGATCTTTAAACCCCGCAAGAGAAACCTAATAACACTTAAACACCCTGTAACCAACGCACCGGTGTTGTAGGGATTCTTCCAAAGTACTTACTAGTAGAGGCGTCGGAACCTCCCGCTGTCATAGATTCTTGGCTAGCTGGTCACTTGACAATATCAGCCTGGGATACTTGGCAGGCTCGACATGTCTTCAATAGAGGCAACTTAGAAGAGTCTCCCAGCTTTGATAAACCTTTTTGTTGACACCCTAAAGCAAGAACACTGTTAAAAACACTTAAAAATTACCAAGAGCATTTGCAAAACCTAGCATTCACTGGCATCTTTTGGGATTCACATCTTTCTAAACACGAAGCATCTCCGATAATTTTACTTCATAGGAACTGGTTCCATCTTTTAGCATTGTTGATAATCTGGGCCATTTGTCCATTGAATGTTTGATTATAAGTCATATCTGTGAATGCTTTATTTATTTTCGTGAATTGCTCAAATATTTGTCTATCTTTTAATTCCAGTGATCGCAACGTGGATTGCTTTGTCTTGTGCTCAATTCATCATATTAATCATCTAAAATCACAGAAACTCCTAAACAACACCCATCTGCATCTGAAAACATTTAAAACTTAACTTAAACATTGAGCCATAGAAAATTCTTTGTTAGAGACTACCCCCCTTGGCTTTGTTAGGAGTTAGCCTAAATGGAGGAGCTAGGAGTAGGTTACAGTACCTAGCTCTGTGCTTGCCCCCAAGGTCACACCTCTCCCACTTTCCTAAGTGAGAAGACAGCTTTCAGAATATTTCTGCTGCTAGTGTGCAATTGGCAGACAACATGTCCTTCACTACAATTTTCCATATTTAATCACCAAATATTGAATCCCATATGATATTACCTCCATTTGATATCATCATTCCATTAACATAGCATCGTTAATTATCCAAGATCATTTTGGGCTCCTCTTAAATATTTCACTTTGGATTTTCAAAAGCTTTGGTGCTTGAGAAAGATTACGAAGGGAAGCTGAGAGAAGTCTTAGGTTCTATGGTTTCTGGTTAAGGTATTTACCGTATGTATGCAAGATTTATGTTTAAATGATTGATATTTGGTCAAATTTAGAAAAGCACCGCCACCGAAAAATAATTTGTTATATTTAGCTAATAATATACAGTTTTGTTTGCTTCCTTCAATGGAATAAATTGCTATCTACAGAAAGGTAATTGCCATGGATTGAAAGTTCTATCACTTATCTATATAATGAATCCATCCGATATTTTGGAGACATAATGTAAAACCATGAATACTGATAGAATCAAATGCATGAAACCCAAAGCTTTTAACAAATAGCCAATACTATACAAAAATCATATTTCCTATGCATTTGTTTCCATTTAGAGAATGAATTTTGTTTTCTACAAATATGCAATCATTATGGATTGAAGGTACTTGAGCTCATTGATTGATAGTGATGTGCAAGATTATGAAGGAAAGTGCAACCTGTGAAAAAATCTGAAGCAAAAATGTAACTGAGCATCTAGAGGAAAAAAATCGCTCCAAGAAGATTCAATTTTTTTTTTCCAGGCTTGGTGGCTCAATCTGTTTCTCACCCAGCTTGGGATCTGTTGTAGGTTTTGGCATGTAGTCTGAGGATCGTATAGATGTGTCGCTTTCTTTGTTTTGAACCAAAATATTTCCTATGTTTTGACCTTGGTTAGTTGCGTTCTTGGAGCAGTGTTTTGATCCTGCTAGACTCTGTGGTGGTTGTTACAGGTTTGGTGTGCTCGCTCATCTTATGCTGTGGCTGATCCTAGATTTTCCGGAGCAAACTATTGCTGAATCAGTTGAGTCTAGAGGAGGAATTTGTGATACCTTGGATTTATTATGAGTTTGAGAGTTTCTTGAATTAGTTGATGTGTTCCTTTGAAGGCATTTATCTTTGTGAGTTTCTGCCATGGCTATGGGAGGGGGATCCTCCCCTCCTCTTGAACTCACTGCCTTCAGGGAATTAGTTGCAACAAGTGGAAAAAGGAATCCCTACCAGAGCCAACAAAATTTTGTCAAGAAACTTGACAATATTCCCTCGATGGATCTTCCTGCGGAACAACCATGAACATTGCAGATCAGGGTCTTATTGGCCAGTTTACTGGTCTTTGGCCATCTCCAAAGGCTATTGATGGGTGGGTTTAAAGAAATTGGAAACCCCTTATCTCAGAAGGAATTCGAAGAAACTTGATAGGTAAATGATATTATGTTTTTCTTTTTGAAAATTCAGAAGATAGAGATTTAATTTTTCGAAATGGACCATATTTCATGGGGCCTTAAGGGATTTATCTAAATAAATGGACTCCGGAATTTGATCCGAATCAAGATGTCCCTTCTGTTGTTCCTGTATGGGTTAGGCTGCCGCATCTTCCTCTTCATTGTTGGAATTTAGAGTATCTTGAAGCTATCAGAAACACTTTGGGGAAGTACATTAATAGGGCTGAAAGAAAAGAACAATATAATTGTGCTCGAATATGTGTTGAAGTGGATATAGAGGTAGGGCTTCCTAAAGCTATTAAGCTGATAGTATTTGATTGGTATCATGTGCAAGAGCTTGATTATGAGCAATTTCCTTTTAAGTGCAGACATTGTCATGGATATGGGCACTTTGCCAGATCATGCAAGAAGAAAATTGATGAAGAAGCTGCTAAAGATAAGGGAGAACAATGGACACAAGTCCAAAAAACTAGTGTAACAAAGCAGGGAAATACTTCTAAAGGAAAAAAAAGTAGAAATTGGGTCGGGTAGTATTCCCAGTGGACAAAGATAGAAGGAAAAATGAAGTAGCACTGAAGGAAATAACAACACAAAACAACTTCGAATTTATGAGTATTCCTGAATAACAAGTGCCTTCAATACTTGAATAGGGAGAAGTTCCTCAATCTCAAGATCAGACTCAAGAAGAAAATAAGGAATTAATTGAGTCAAATCAAGGTTCCCCAACTGATGGACACTCACCCACACATGCAGAAATGAAAAAAAGAAACCCATGGATAATTCGGGTTCATCTAATGAAGATTCTATTGGAGGTCCTCAAAAAAGGACTCAAATCTCTTAAGAAATTCCGAGAGGAAGAAGCGGAATGTCTAAAGATGCAAGGAAGTTAAGCAACAATCAAGATGTCAATTGTCAGAAACACCAGGGCTAGACCTTCAAAAGGAGGACCTCTCCCTTCCGTAAAATAATGAACATCATCTCTTGGAATTATAGAGGGTTTGGAAATTCATCTATATTGGAATTTTTTAATGATCTCATAAGAATGGATTCACCAGATGTTCTTCTGCTCCAAGAGACAAAAATTGATGAGGATAGCCTTCTATCCATAAGCAATAAGAAATGGAAAACCAATGTAGGGAAGGTTGTGGGCTTGAGGTACCATCGGTGGAGTTGCAACCTTGTGGACATAAAATTCTTTCTCTCTGGAATATTCTCATATAACACAACATTGGATTTTATCAGAAATCTGGCACACTCAACGTAAGAATTCAATTGCTCTTTTTAATCTTTACGTGCCTGTCAACTTCCAAGAAAAAAGATACTGTTGGAATTCTATGTCAACCTTTCTTGTCGCTAACTCTTTCTCCAATATAATCATGTTTGGTGATTTAAATATCACAATGGACGCTAAAGAGAAAAAAAGGAGGTGTATGTGGGAGAGATCCCATGCTTAACATGGTGGAAAATCTCACTCTATCTTGAGAATTGTTTGATTTTAAGTCAAGAAAAGGGAGATATACATGGAATAATAACAGAACTGGAGCAACAAACATCTCTACTAGATTGGATCGATTTCTGGTTTAGATTTCTCTGATGATGGAAAAAATAATAATTTCCTCTAGTATCCTGCCTAAGATTACTTCATATCACAAGCCGATAATGCTACAGATCAAAGATGAAGAGGACCTAGGCCCCATCCCCTTTCGGTTCAGTCCATTGTGAAAAGATCGAGATAGTTTTATGAGCACTGTAACAATGGCATGGGACCTTCGGATCACCAAACTTTGTATGGGAGAGGAAGCTCAAAAATACCAAAGCTGCATTAAAGGTTTGGACTAAAATCACTCAAAAAATCCAATCAGTGAAAGGAAAGAAGCCCTGTAAAAATTGGATAAGATCCAAATGGAAATGGGAGACTCTGAAATCACACCTGCCTCATTGGAAAAAGAGAAAAAATGTCAGTTTAATTCTTTTCAATATTTTAGGAGAGAAGAAGAATATTGGAAACTGAAGTCACGTAGTACTTGGATGAAAGTTGTAGATCGGAATACCTCTTTTTTCCACAAGCAGTGCAGAGTCAGACTTTCCCAAAATCATATTTTGGAAATCTCCTCTCTGTCTAGCAAAACTTTTAAAGGAATTTCTCAAATTAAACAAGTGGTTGAAGTTCATTTTCAGAACCTAATGAGGGAGATTTCCTCCCTATTTATACCCTTTCAAGTCATTGACCAAATATAACATTCGAAGCTACATGTCATCTCAAAGGGGGCCCACTTCTCCTAGAGAGGCTATAAGTACATATTACATGATGTTACATTGGGGACTATTTCCCCGAGTTACAATGAAAGTTGTACCTCAAGGTCTAGACACAATTTAGACATCCCGTAAAGGGGTAACACACATCCCCAATGGGGTACAACAACATACAATGATAATATACATCGGAATATCTTCCAAATTTACAAATACATCAACACTCCCTCTTAACTAGGAAGGTATTCTCTCTCTACACAGTCATCAACACACTTGGTCAGGTCTTTATTGCATCGTCATCATCATAGAGTCATAGATTCTTCATCAATAAGTTGTCCATCCTGACGTACGACATCGAACTTGAGGCTCTTCCATAGTCACTCCCTTTGAAGGAGCATCATTCTCCCTTTGCCTTTTGTACTCTATGTATTGAAACATTTTGTACTGGAGTGACAAGTAGATTCCTCCGCTACTAATATTCTATTTATCCATCTAGGGTCACTAGATACCAAGATCCTCTATCTTGAACTTTGTTGAAAATTTCTACTTGCACCCATCTGTGAGCTTGTCATCCTCTATAGGATTCTGTCTTCAACCTTGTAGCAAAGGTTAATATCTTCATCACTCTAGGCGATCTTCAAGCTCCTCATGTAACTATATGTGCTATCCCATGGGTGCCTTTTGATCTCGTACAAGGCCTTCTTTAATTTTCACACATGAGTTTGTCTGTCATGTGTCTCAACTCCCAGTGGCTTCTCTACATATACTTCCTCCTTGACTCGTCACTGGTACAAATGTCTCTTCGTAGTTTGTGCCTTCTTTCTGTGAGAAGCCTCGTGCAACAAATATTTCCTTGTATCCCACGATGTTTCCATCTATTACATGCTATATCTTGTAGATCCATATGGAAGACACTACGGACTTCCCTCCAGGTCTCGACACCGCATCCTAGACATCATTCCTCTTGATCAACTAGTACTCTTTGATCATAGTCTCCTTCCCTTCCTTCTTGGCTAATTCTTCATAGCTGGAAGGTTCTACATCAATGATGTCTCTCAACAATGTCACATAAATGGAGTGTGTCTAAGGCCTCTTTATTTCTTTGGAAGTGTCGTCATACTATTCTTCATCTTGGACTATTTATCATTCCTAAGGTGGTATTCATCTCTTGAGGTGGATCTACCGTTCTCTTTATATTCCAAGAAAAGATCAGGTTCCGAGAACAAGATGTGCATAAAACAACTTTTAGATGCCATTATGGACACTATGAGTTCTTGGTTATGCCATTTGGGATAACCAATGTGCCAGCTACTTTCCAATCGTACATGAATCATATTTTTAAGAAGCAACTGAGAAAATTCTTGCTTGTGTTCTTTGATGATCTCTTGACATGTAGCAGGACTTGGGAGGAACATATGAGACACTTAGATGAAATATTGGAAATTATGGAGGAGCAGTACTTGTATACCAAGGCCTCCAAATGTGAGTTTGGGATTACAGATATATTATACCCTGGCCATGTGATCAGTGCATAGGGTGTACAAGTATATCAGGAGAAGATCCAAGCTATTCTAGATTGGCCTCCATCGAAGTCCCTTACTAAGTTACGTGGACTCTTTGGGTTGTTCCAGTACTACATGCGTTTCATAAAGGGGTTTTCACAACTAGCAGCGCCACTCATAGATCTAACAAAAAAATGGGATTTTAGATGGACAGAGGATTCTCAGAGGGCATTTGACAGGATCAAGGAGGTGATGAGTACTTTCCTAGTGTTGGCACTACCTGACTTCAGCTAGCCCTTCACTCTAAAATGTGATGCCTCAGGAATCGGTGTTGGGGCAGTTTTGATGCAGAGAATACACCCAATTGCCTTTGAGAGCAAGAAGCTCAGGGAGTCGAAAAGGCTCTATTATAAATACGACAAGGAGATGCTCGCTATCATGCATGCGTTGGCGAAGTTTAGACAATATGTTAACACCTAGAACATACCCAGGTTGTGAAAGGTAAATCCCAGGGTAACATCAAAACCGATTTAGATTGTATTTCTGACCTAACACAATCAGAGAGGGATATCTCACTATTTACAAGGTTTTCATACTCAAAATATTCAATTAGAGACAGTCAGAAGGTCATATTTCTGAATAGAATGATTTTGTTGTTACAAGTTTTGGTGGGAAAATCGTGGAGGAGACCATTGGGCCATGGAATCAAATACCAGATCTAAAATAAGGTTGTAGGAGGTAGGAAGTCTGAAGGTTTGTGGCCAGAGGAAAGACAAACACTGTTTCTTCAATATGGAGGTATGAGCAGGTCGGTTAGTGGACAGAGGGAGACAACCCATCAAATAGAGCACCTAACTAGGGTGAATTCTGAAAGACTTTAGAAGAGAATGTTTAATAATGCTTTAACAATGGACCTAGAGCATGTGAGATGAATTCTAGCCCATATACACTAATGCCCAAACATGAAATCAAATACAAACTGGAATGAAAACAGGATAAACAGTCACGTAAAGAAGTTACTTATTGAAGAAAAATATGGCATAGGAATCTCTACCAGGAAGGTTTATCATTCTGCCACTGCAATGTTTATTCAACTTTGGGAAACTGAAAAATATTACAATGGAGAACCCCTGATCTTGAAAATTCCCAACCCTTCTCCCCTCTGAGGGAATCCTATTTATAATGTCTCATATCCCTGAGGCTAGTCCTCGAAATAGGATATGGAACTGTTTACAATCATAATCAGAACTAACAACTAGAGCGTGGTACTTCTGCCACGATTTACATATATTTTGAACATACATCATGGTGCTGATGCACATGCTCGGTCTAGATGGCAGCATGAGGTTTCTGTTTCTGAGCTTGCTGGTCATGAAAATGACGTCTCAGTGGATGTGGATCTCCATTTGCTGTTGAGAATCCGGTCATGCCGTCTCCTATGATGTTGCGTTTCTGTCCATATGGATCACGAAATTTGTACTTGACATTATTTTCCCTTTCACTTATGCTGATGGTGGTATTCATAATGGTTTTGGCTAGCCCCATCCCTTTGCTTCATGTAAGGGATAGATTCACCGCTTCAAAAATACAGGCTTCATGATCTCTCGATGTTTCTTATGTAATCCTCGTGATGGATCTCTAGATTCGGGAGGGTTGGTGATGCCATGGACATCATTTCACCTAAGGCATGCAAAAATTAGCATCGAGGGATGTGATTATGGTCAAATCGTATGTGAGGATATCCTTTCTATACCAAACCTGACCAAGATACGACCTTTATCCGGTTGAAAACATTCTAGACCATCGATATGAACCTATCTTATATCCATTGTACATGTGTACATGGATTTCTCCTCTTCGCCATTTTCAGAAATACTCAGGGGTTCATGAATTCCTGCCTTGTCCATTCGAGTGTTATTTTGATCCTATCCATGTTGTTGCTTCATACTTTCAGTCTGGTTATCGTCAGCTCCACAGCTCAGAAGGAACAAACCTTTTCAATTCCATGTGGATCTTTTGCTTTGCACTTTGAGCATTTAGGTACGCGACATCTTCACACCAGAATCCAACACTAACCACTTGCACAGCGTGATTCGAGAGAATCAACATCGACCATTGATCAGTAACCTGCCTTCATCGAGACCATCCAAATCTAAAGACCTTAACCCTTTGTCTATCTTCCCTCATTCAATCGATTGGGCAGCTTCAAATTGCAGAATTTACCACGTCCATCAATCAACCCCGAACTCGTGTTGTGACCATTGATCTAGGTAGCCCCTAACACTTTTTGCAACTCATAATCTCAACTTTACCCGTGCTAAATCATATCGCGGAATTGAATACGACCGCAGATCTATCTTCGCCTTTACCTCAACCGTCCGATCCTTTATCCCTTTAACACATTTCGCGATTTGGAAAAGTCTCTCCCTCTACGCATGTTTATCAAGTGGAATTCTTTAGGGCCATCGATTTGGATTTGTGTCAATCTCGACCCTCCAACATGTTGAAATATTGTAGCTTCAAAGAATATTCTATATGTATCTTTTGTGGTCCCCGATGGTCCTACCAGGAGAACCACTTGTATTTCTTTATACCCCGATGTTTCTAATCGGGATAACTAATAAGAGTCATGAGGAAGTCCCCTCAAATTGTAAGTTGGGTCATTAGCACCCCAGTTGTGGTTACTCGAGCCTACATGATTAAATTAGGATTACTCGAGCCTACATGATTGAATTAATTATTAAGTGAACGAACGAATATAAATAGAGGTGTGGCGCTCCTCATTTGGAACACACATACTCACTTGTGTAGCGCATTAGTAAGAGTGAGAGAGAAGTAGTTGGAAAAGGAGGAGGATCAGTATTTTGGTTTTACCTTTTATCTTTTTGGGGCATCTATATTGAGGAAGCTTTTGCTGGGTTTTTCCCTTTAGGGTTTTCCCAGGATAAATCTGTGTCGTTCTCGTGATACTGTTTCTTTAAGTGATCCTGTTTATATGATTTTGTTATGAAATTGAAATTAAATGCTGATGATCTAGCTAAGCGTATGGAATGTTAACATGGTATCGGAGCTAGCCTGGATAGGACAACTTTCACAAGGTGAAAAAGCCCTCTCTCTCTCCCCAGAAGAAATTAGGGTTTCGAGAAAAAAATTAGTTTCGAAAAACTGCTTGCATAGAAAGTTGTTCCCTCCCAAAGTGCATCTTCTGAGCCTGGAATCGAAGTTTTTGGGTGAGTGAATCTCCGGGAAATTCAAACCCTAGTTTGACAGCTGCACCAGAAAACTGCTGAACCAGAAAACAGCTAGAAGCTATAGAAGCTGAATCTTGCAAGTCTGATTTGGAAGGTAAATACTTGAGATCTCCAGAAACCAAACACACCTTTCAACTCACCTTAGTCAAGCGCATCTCCTGGTAAGTTCAATTTCTCATTCCACAGAATTTCATTTTTTTGTGATTTTCTAACAAGATGGCCCCAAGCACTAAGCTTGAGGACAAGCTAGAAGGCATAGAGAATTTTCGAGCATGGAAATACAGGATTGGTCTCATTCTCTAAGAGAATGATCTTGATAAGTATATCAAAGAGGAATTCACAGAACTTGAAGAAGTTGAATCCAAGGAGAAGTACAAGAAGGATATGATTAGGGCACAAAGGATTATTGTTGACTCTATCAAGGATCACTTGATACCTCAAGTGTCATCCAAGAAGAATCCAAAAGAAATGTATGATGCCCTATCCAGAATGTATGAGGGAAGAAATATCAACAGAAATATGAATCTAAGAGATCAACTGAAGAGCACCAAGATGAGTCATGGAGAATCCATCCAACACTACTTCACAAGGGTTTCTCATATCAAAGAACAACTAGAAGCTATTGGAGATAAGCTTGATGAAGATGAAATGGTTATGAATTCTCTCAATGGTCTCACTAGACCCTGGGAATCTTTCATCCAGATGATGTGTGCTAGAAAAGAAAGCATGAAGTTTGATATGGTATGGGAAGACTACATTCAAGAGGAGACTAGAGT
This sequence comes from Pseudotsuga menziesii, assembly GCA_001517045.1. Taxonomy (NCBI): domain Eukaryota; kingdom Viridiplantae; phylum Streptophyta; class Pinopsida; order Pinales; family Pinaceae; genus Pseudotsuga; species Pseudotsuga menziesii. Next base: position 21,303 of record LPNX010278466.1, on the reverse strand, counting down.
GGCAAATAGAGAAGCCTTACTAAAGGAAGATGGTCAAGCCCTAGCCACTCACACCAAGAGAAGAATAAGTCAATCTAGTTTCAAGAGAAGAAATTTCAAGGAGTCTCAACCTCCCAAAAGAATCCAAAGAATAAGGGAAAATCCTCCAGGTAAAGACTTCTCTGGTTTTCAATGTTTTCATTGTGATAATATAGAACACATTGCTTGAAATTGTCCTATGAAGAGGAAAGAATATAAGAAGAGGATCAACAACAATAAAAGACATCATTCTCATCTAGATAAAGTTGAGGATGAAGAAGAAGAAGAGGAAGGACCTCCAAGAAAGCAAGCAAGAGAAGAAATTGCATAAGAGTATGTACTATTCTCTGCATTCTCTAGGTCTATAACACCTGGAGAAGACACTTGGATTATTGATAGTGGTGCTTTAAAGCACATGACGGGACGAAAGAAAACTCTGTCCAAAATTGAAGAAAAGAGCTCTCCTCAGAAAATGTCCCTAGGAGATGACTATCAATATCCAATCAAAGGAGTTGGTGAAGCAAGCTACAAACTTGATTCATGTAATCCCCTAAAGATGAAAGATGTATTATATGTACCTGGTCTAAAGAAGAATTTACTTTCTATCTCAGCTTTAGATAAGAAAGGATTTAGAGTTGCTTTCATAGATGGTCAAGTACTCATGTGGCCCAAAGGAAAGAATATTGAAGATGCAGTCATCATTGGTGAAGAAGAAGGAGGCTTATATAAACTCAAGGGGCACTCAGAAACAAACTTTGTTCATGAGTCCACTAACCCTGGTGAACTATGGCATAGAAGGCTTGCTCACATTAATTACAAGGCTCTACATCATGTGAAAAAAGTAGTGACAGGATTACCAGACATGAAGATCAAGCATGAAGGCATTTGCAAAGGATGTGCGAAGGGAAAGAACATCAAGAATCCATTTCTGAAGAGCGAAACAAAAACAAAAGGTACGTTGGAATTGATTCATTCAGATGTATGGGTTCCAATGTCTTCTACATCCTTAAGTGGATTTGAATATTATATCACATTTATTGATGACTATTCAAGAAAGACTTGGATATACTTCTTGAAAGCAAAGAGTGAAGTGTTTGAGAAATTCAAAGAGTTCAAATCCTTGATAGAGAATCTTTCAGACAAGAAAATAAAGACACTCCGATCAGAAAATGGCGGAGAGTATACCTCAAAAGAGTTTGAAGCCTTTTGCAAAGATGCCGGAATCAAGAGGGAACTAACTACTCCCTACAATCCTCAGCAGAATGGGGTTGCAGAAAGAAAGAACATAACCATCATGGAGCAGTGAATACAATGATATATGACCAAGATCTTCCAATGCATCTATGGGCAGAAGTAGCAAGAACTTCTGTGTATGTACAAAATAGAATATCTCATAGTGCTCTTGGACTCAAGACTCCAGAAGAGATGTTCACGGGAAAGAAGCCTGAGGTAAGTCACCTCAAAATATTTGGTTGTCCAGTATATATTCATATACCAAAGGAGAAAAGAACCAAGTTAGACCCTTCTGGAAAGAAGGGGATATTTGTTGGATACTGTGAAGTATCCAAGGCATTCATAATTTATATTCCTGGATGCCATCACATGGAAATCAGTTGAGATGTGACATTCGATGAAGAAGCAGCCCTCAAGAGATCCAGGAAGTGCCAACATGAAGAAGTGTATGAAGAAGAGACACCTTCAAGAAATAAATAAACTACATGTCTCCCTCAAGATGAAGCTCCTGAAGAACATTACATGGCAGAACCACAAGAACCTCCTACAATGGAGATGTCACGAAAGAGAAAGCCTACTTGGGAAAGAGAGATTATACAAGAGGCAGAAAGATATGGAGCTCCTGAAGGCTCCATAAGGGCAAGTAAGAAGCCTAAGACTTTTTTCAACTATGTAGCTTTTATGTGTGATCTTGTATATCAAGAACCTACAAACTATGAAGAAGCGATACAAAAGAAGGAATGGGTAGAAGCAATGACTGAAGAATACCAGTCAATAATGAAGAATGATGTATGGGATATAGTTCCCAAACCATAAGGAAAGAGTGTAGTATCCTCCAAATGGATCTACAAGATAAAGCATGCAGCTGACAGAAGTATCGAGAAGTATACAGCAAGATTTGTGGCCATAGGTTTCTCTCAGAAAGAGGGAATTGATTATGAAGAGATAGTTGCCCCAGTAGCACGGTATACTTCGATTAGAGCTATCATGGAACTTACATCCATGATGAAGTGGGACTTACACCAGATGGATGTGAAAACAACCTTCCTGAATGGTGTGATTGAAGAAGAAGTATACATAGAATAGCCACAAGGATTTGAAGTTGAAGATAGACATACTCACGTATGAAAGTTAAAGAAGGCCCTGTATGGCCTAAAGCAAGCTCCTCGAGCTTGGTATGGAAGGATAGATAGTTTCCTAACGAGCATGGGATTTGCCAAAAGTAAAGCTGATCTTAAACTTTACTTAAAGGTTATAGAAGATGAACCTGTCATACTACTATTATATGTGGATGATTTATTTTTGATAGAGAATGAGAAACAGATTATGAAAAGAAAGCAGAAACTCACAGAAGAATTTGAGATGAAAGACCTTGGGTTAATGCATTATTTCTTAGGTCTGGAAGTATGGCAAAGTTCAGAAGGAATCTTTCTCAACCAGTGAAAGTATGCAGTAGATATATTGAAAAGATTCAATATGTTGGAATGCAAAGCCATGGCCACACCCATGGATTTCAACCTGAAGTTGTTAGCTGACGACTCATCTGAGTTAGTAGATGTGACTCTGTTAGGATTATTAATCCTCCCTTGTCCAAATTTGATCATATGTCTAAATCGGGAGTCATGTCTAAATCGGGAGTCCATCTAGTCTATTTATAGTCATTAACACCATTGGGTCCACTTGACCTAATTGGGCCACATGTTTCAGTTAGTAAAGTGTGGGGAACACTAATTAAGGCTCATTACCACAGATTGCACTTGATTGCATTAGTTTAGGAGCCTCCTAGACCAATCCCTACAATTTAGGAAGCCACTGGGAGTACCGAAACCAACCAAGGTCAGTTCACTTTAGTTGATGACTAGTCAAGCTAAGTTAGGAGTTAGTTACATTCAGTTCTAGTCCTCTACATTCAGTTAGCGCTAGGTTTACTTGACTGCACTCATGTGGGGCGCATTTCTCACCTACCACTGTCAGTTAACCTTAGTCAACACTGAATGTAACACTTGAGTTGTGTTTTAGAGCTCCGATGAACTCCGGTTATGGTTTAGACAAGGTCAGTTAACTATTGAGTCCTCCGATAGTGATTTAGACAAGGTCTTGGTTACCTATAGTCAAGTAGAGTCTAATCAATTCGAAATTCCTCATGTGGATTCAAATTGCTTGTGGCTATTAAAGACATTGTACTTCATTGTAATTATCTATATAATTACTCTTTGATTAATGAAAAGCATTCACAGCTGCAAGCCATTTTTGCACTATTTCATTCTTCAATAACTGAGTAAATTGTGTGATCTATCATGTGAGTTGTGTGTTTGTCCACAAATCTATGTGCTCAATTTAATAGACTCAATATAGATAGATCATTAGGTCATTAATGTACCTAACAAATACCAGACCTTACATTTGTTTTGTTGTGAACACTCTGAGTCAATATCTAGTTCAACCTAGATGGGTTCACCTGGTAGTTGCAAAGAATGTGATGAGATATATGAAAGGGAATATATAATTTGGTCTATACTATGATGGTATCCATGAGTATAGATTGTATGGCTATACAGATGCAGATTGGGATAAAAGTATCTCAGATAGGAAAAACACATCAGGTGGATGTTATAGTCTGGGATCTACTATGATTTCATGGTTTAGCAGGAAACAGTTCAGTGTTGCTCTTAGCACAGCCAAAGCAGAATATATAGCAGCTTGATCTGCTAGTTGTGAAGACATATGGCTTCGAAAGCTAATGTCAGGGTTATTCAACCTAGAGTTGGATACCACCATGATTCTATGTGACAACCAAAGTTGTATAAATATGACAAAGAACCCAGTGTTCCATGACAGATCAAAGCACATAGAAATCCGGTATTTATACATTTGAGATATGATGCAGAAGGGAGACATAAATATCTAGTATGTGAGTACTGATGAACAAGTTTCTGATGTGTTGACAAAGCCTTTGTCTCGGGTAAAGTTTGAATACTTTCATGACAAGCTTGGTGTTGTTCAGAAAGACCTTCCTCAAAAGGGGGAGCAGTGATGTAGCAGTGGGATTGTATCATCCCTGGACATTTGTCCTAAAGTGATCTGGTGACTTTGATCCTCGAGAATGAAGAGGGACTGTATCATCACAGGACATTTGTCTAGAAATGATCCAGTGACTTCGGTCCTCGAGAATGTGGTAGTATTGCATCATCCTTGAACCTCGGTTCAGAAAGGTATCCAGAGGCTTCGGTCCCCAAGAATGTGGTAGGATTGCATCATCCTTAAACTTCAGTTCAGAAAGGTATCCAAAGGATTCGGTCCCCGAGAATATGGTTGGGTTGCATCATCCTTGAACTTCTGTTTGGAAAGGTATCCAGAGGCTTCGTCCCCCGAGAATGTGGTAGGATTGCATCATCCTTGAACTTTGGTTCAGAAATGTATCCTGAGGCTTCAGTCCTTGAGAATGTGGCAGGATTGTATCATCCTTGAACTTCAGCTCAGAAAGGTATCTGGAGGCTTCGGTCCCTGAGAATGTTGTAGGATTGTATCATCCCTGGAATTAGGTCCAAAAGTGATCCGAAGACTTTCATCTCCGTGTTGTGGATTGCAGGTTGTTGCTGATGATGATGTTACTGATTGAAATATCAGAGTGTTATGATGATGATGTATTGATCGAAATATCAGAGTGTGATGATGATGACATATTGATCAAAATATTAGAGTGTGATGATGATGACGTGCTGATCGAAAGATCAGAGTGTGATGATGATGTTGTTGTTCAAAAGTTTGAAGTATGATGATGATGTTGTTGATCAAAAGATTAGAATATGATGATGATGACGTTGCTGATCGAAAAGTCAAAGTGCTGAAGATGTTTTTGCTGATCGAAAGGTCAAAGTGTTGAAGATGTTGTTGCTGATCGAAAGCTCAAAGTGCTGAAGATGTTGTTTCTGATCGAAAGGTCAAAGTGTTGTTGATGATATTATCAATCAAGCGGTCAAAGTGTTGCTGTCATTGAAGATTGAAGATGAAGACTATATGATGTTGAAAAGATTCCAATGATTTATAGATGTGTTACCCTGATGATGTTGATGATGTCCTCTCTCTCTCTCCTACTATTGTTGTTGTTGTAGAATACCCTTCTCATTAAGGGGGAGTGTTGAAATATTGTAACTTTGAAGAATATTCTATATGTATCTTTTGTGGTCCCTGACGGTCCTACCAGGAGAACCACTTGTATTTCTTTATACCCTGATGTTTATAATCAGGAGAACTAATAAGAGTCATGAGGAATTCCCCTCAAATTATAAGTTGGGTCATTAGCACCCCAGTTTTGGTTACTCGAGCCTACATGATTAAATTAGGATTACTCGAGCCTACACGACTGAATTAATTATTAAGTGAACGAACAAATATAAATAGAGGTGTGGCGCTCCTCATTTGGAACACACACACTCACTTGTGTAGCGCATTAGTGAGAGAGAGAGAAGTAGCTAGAGAAGGAGGAGGATCAGTCTTTTGGTTTTACCTTTTATCTTTTTGGGGCATCTATATTAAGGAGGTTTTTGCTGGGTTTTTCCCTTTAGGGTTTTCCCAGGATAAATCTATGTTTTTCTTGTGATACTGTTTCTTTCTGTGATCCTGTTTATATGCTTTTGTTATGAAATTGAAATTAAATGCTGATGATCTAGCTAAGCATATGGAATTTTAACACAACATTTCTCCCCTTTAACCGACGTTGCAAATCTAAAGACCAAATATTACCTCACATCTTCGATTGGCGGAATTCCTTTCCATCATTGATCTTCATCACCCTGCATCTGGACTGTCGATCTTATTGATGTTTATCTCCTCCCTGCCACTGCACATTCCAAAGACAGAGTGATCTGTCACTGTAGATCAAACTCATTTTTTCCATCCAACGGCCTACGACGAAGATCATGCTAACCTATTGATTTTCAAGGGTGCTTTCATGAAATATTTTCAAAGGTAACCATTTCCAAATTCTACGAGCCCATAATTCAAAAATCCAAACATGGTGCTAACACAATACTTAGTAGGAAACAGGTTTGTGGTGAGGACTGATCATATTAGTCTGAATTACTTCCTGGAACATAAAGACTTGAATGAAAGGAAACAAAAATGTGTCAGCAGGATACTTGGCTTACAATTTTGATATTGAGTATGTTAAGGGGAAGAAGAATGTTTTTGTTGAAGCCCTTTCTAGGAGACAGACAACTTGCTCATTGATGGAGATTTTAGCATACTGGAAGTCCCACCTCCTTGTGGAATATTCTAGAAATAAGTTGGTTTGCTAGGTATTGGATGGCCTAGTTCAGGATGATAGGTATAAGGTAGTGGATGATGTCATTTTCTACAAGAATAGGATATACTTGGTATCAAAATCCAAGCTCAAAGATAATATATTGAGGGACGCACATGACACTTCGACTGCGGGGCCTTAGGGGTATTTTAAAACATACCGCCAGATCAGGGAGAGTTTCTCTTGGAAGGGCCTCAATGATGATGTCATAAGGAATTTAAGGGAGTGTGTGACTATAATTCCCCTTTTTGAAATTTTATTAAATGACCAATTTTTTTACCATTTCCCCAATTTCGACCTTAACTAGTTTTGATGTCTAGACCTCCAAATTGACACAAATGCTCCCAAAATTTCTCAAAAGGTACACGAATGATATTATAACTTAAATATGATGTTTATATATGTTTTATGACCCCTTTATTACTTCTGCAAACTTTTTTAATGTTCTATTCAAAGTAGGAGTCTTTACTAGCAAATTGGGGCTCCAATTCCCCCTGGGTAATTGCCGAAAATGGCTTCTCAAATGGTCCCAAAGTCACTCAAAATTATGAACAGAGGAAGGGGATGTGTAAGGAAATTTTTTTAAGTCTCATATGAATCATGGTTCATTTTATACATGTTTTTATGACTCTTTCCAAAACAGCTCCCAAATCACAATTTCGGCCATTGGGGAAAATGCACCAAATCTTCTCCCAATGCAATAAAAATGAGTAAAATAGATTCCAATGCTTAAGTAATGAAAATATAAATTGTAATAAAAATTAATTAAATTTCATCCATCATACATTTATTAGAGATACATTCCTCCATTCGAAATAATCAACATTACCATGGCATATATCAAAATAGAGTGGAAATGGTCATTGTTTGCTCATTAAAAATCAATTTGACATACAAATATTGGGTATTTAGAATTGAAAATCTTTGATAATCAATAACATATAATATTTAACTTATTACAATCATAAATGGATAATTAAAGGCTCTCCCAATTCAAAATCATCAGCATTACAATGGTTCCAACAAGATAGTGGGGAAATGGCACTATTTCTTCATTGTTCAACATTTTTACATGAATTATTTTGGGTATTTCGACCCAAGAGTATTCTAAACATGAAATAAATAGAATATACATCAGAACATAATATAATGGGCATTGGAATCTTCCTAAAAGAGATCAATAGCTCACCCAAAGCGTAATCCCTCCATGAGCAAGAATATGCAATAAAAACTGGAAATGGTTGAGAGAAAGTGCTGCAATAGAAAGAACCATGAGCTTCCCTGTAGCTTAAACCTAAAAATAAAAATCCATTGAATCTCCATGAAATACCTGAGTGTCCTCTACAAACACCAACTTGGATGAGAATCTTTCACCCTCGAAATTGGCCAAGGCAAGAAAACTAGTCATCCACTAGATCTCACAATTCATAATTGACAATTTCTCAAATGAAAAAAATCCATTCTATTGGTTTCTTCCTATATTTTATAAACATCCTTAGCCTTCGAAGGTTTCCAATCCATCCATAAACTCAAGCCAATTCTAATTAGGGTGTGTGCTCATGATTTTCCATGTGTCCTCCCTTTCCTAGCCTTCCACCTTCCCCAAATTTGAGTTGGAGCCCATTAACCTTCCCCAAATCACATGAGATCCCACTTGGATGGTCTATTTTGACCTGACATGTCAGATATGTCAGATGTCACCCTTCAAATCTGATTTGTGTCATAGGTGTCATAGCATCTTCATCATTGTTGTTATAAAGCTAGGGAATCTAGTCTAAGTGTCTCACTAACTCCAAAATGACTCTTCCTCTCCCATGTAAGTTATAATTCCTCCAAAAATCGACCTATGATGCATATGTCCAGGTTTATTAGCCTTATAACTCATCCAATAACCTTTATGCTTCCCATGGATTCGAAATTGCAAGAGGAGGATGCCATGTGGCACCAAATTTCTAGCTTGTGTGGGCCCCATAGTCTCCATGTGTCTCAATGCTCCATTTCCACTTCAATTTTATATTGTATTTATTTATCTATCTCCTTTATTAAATATTTATTCCATTCTAATGTTCAAACATCATTCATTATCCCCCTTATTCCAAATCCCAAAGCTTCCACCCACAACCTAAGAAACTAGTAATTTTCATCCTGGGCAATTATTTTACCCTTAGCATCAATTTGACAAACTCTAAAGAATATGGAAAATGTGATTAGGCCATCGTGACCCAATGCAAAAATTTGGGACATGAAAAATCCTCCCTTCCCAATATTGCTTGTCTTAAAGTAATTTCAAACATGGGTGTTGAATAACCTACTTTCTGTATGATTCTTTGAAGTTGCCACTGAGTTTCCCAACTTTGAGTCTTTGAGATTCCATGAATATTTGAGAGAGGAGACACCATGCTTGCTGTTGCACTAATATAATTAAAACCAATTTATTAAGTGGGGAATCCATCTCCCATACTTCTTGTTTCCCAAAAAAATTGAAATCAATGGGACTAAAAAAATATCCTAGGGTCCCATTGCTTGTATTGCACTCCAACAATTAAGAGTGCTCTCCAACCCATACCATGAGGAAAGAGAATTCTAGGATCCCATTTTATTGTATGAATTCTTCCAAACATAATGATTGCATAATATATATCATCAAAGTACATAACAACATAATAAATATGTACATCAAGGAGGTGCCTCATAAAAAAATCCTAAAAGTGCTTATACCTCCAAGTAAGTAGACCACCATTTTCCAAGTGCATACAAGCTTCAAGTGACCAATAAAATATGCTACAATGATATAGGTGAGGATCCCATCTCCCATAATTCTAATCCAAATATATATAATGTGCATCAATATAATCAGCCATGTGTTCTTTCATCCAAGGAGTGAATGAAGAACCTCCACCAAATTCTGAACCAAATAATGGGCAAAAAAAACAAGGAGACTTCAAATGACTTAGAGAAGTCTCACCCATACCTCCATGAATGAGAGAATCATAAATATATAACAAAGTATGTGGCTGGAAACAAAACTATTCTTCAATCATAAATATATTCACGCCAGTGTTGGATGAATTTCCTCCAACATAAAATGAACCAAGTGTTGAGCAAGAGAAACCATGAGTCTTCAAGTGACTCAAATGCATATCATAGGTGCATCCATGTAGATGTGCATCATCATAAAGTAACAAAGTATGCTACTAAAAATGTGAATAATAATGTTCTCCAACCATGTCATCATAAAAAGTAAATCTAGGAGTTTCATACTCCTCATGTGGCACCATCAAAAAGAACCCTTTCACCCATACTTCGTTGAGACTAATGCTGCAAAACATGGAATTGTAGGATGTAGGAGAATGAACTAACTCACCCAAATTATAAAAAAGTGCATAATTTTCAACATGGAAAGGATACATTTGGGTAGTATTATGCAGCTCCTTCAAAAGTGTGAAACATTTGTCATAGATTGGTTCCAATGTAGAGGAATCATGCTCTTCTTTAAAAATTTCATAACCTTCATCAAGAGACAATTCAAGTTCCTCTTCCACCACATCAAGTGTTTGGATATCTTAAAGTTAATCTTCAAACACATCAAGTACATTTAAATTTCTACATTTCTCATGATCCACCATGTCATGAGAATCCTCCAAACAATCTACCATTTGACAATCTAAAACATAGGAGGAAAAACAAGTATCTTGCAACTTTCCAAGAAGTTGCTCATTTTGAATTGTGAGCTTATGATTATCCTCATTATTCTTCAAGTATGCATCATGTAACAATTCATTAAGCTCAAACAAATGGTTTCTATTAAAAAGCAAAGACATGAAATTACCTTTGATGTGGCACATTTCTCTTTGAATCTTCTCCATGTCTTCAAGGAAGGATGTTCCTCCAATGAAGTAGATCTCCAACAATAATTTGGCACTAATGCTTGAGTGTCATGGAGTATGCTAAGGGAATATCGGATCTTATTTTAATTCATCTTTAAGGAACCTTCAAGAAAATGAGGCTCTTGCAAATGAACCTCCTCATCTTCTTCCTTCTTGCTGGGACCAACTTCATGAAGCTCAAGTGGTGATGGGGAAGTTAATCTTGTTTCTTCATCAACTACTATAAGGTATTCATTTTCATGTTTACTATAAATTTGGCCTGCAACAAAATTTTGAAATCTAATCTCTATGTCACCAACATAGAGTTGTGAGCACCCATCAGTAGGTACTCTTTCATTGTTCAAACATCCATCAATAGATTCTTTTTGTTTCATTTCCAAGGTAGAATGTGTCTCGAAATGGTCTTCAGTATTTTCAATAGAAACTTATTCATACTCATGTGATGTCTCTTCATCTTTTTCAGAGTCACTTGGGAGTGAATTTCGATATTCTTCATGTACTACTTCTTCTACTTCACCTATTTCAGAACTAGGTGATTCATGGGTCTCCTCTTTTTGCTCCTTTAAGCAAGGTGAACCATTTTTCCCCTTGGTTTTCTTAAAATCAATATATTTTATCCAAAATTGGATATCCAAAAATTTGAATCCTTTCATATTATTCTTGTTCATTTCTTCAAAGATAGGTTCCATGAATTTTATATGCTCCTCACCATCATATGAGGTTCCCTTTTCATCCTTAGTTATAGTTTCCTCTTCAACAAAAGCACTTTTGGGTTTCAATGTTTAATGGTGGTAGCTGAATTATTGTACTCATAAATATCAAACCAAATCAGGTGCCAATATCATGCTCTGATACCACTTGTAATGTACCTTTTTGAAATTTTATTAAATGACCAATTTTTTCACTTTTTCCCCAATTTCGACCTTAACTAGTTTTGATGTCTAGACCTCCAAATTGACCCAAATGCTCCCAATTTTTCTCAGAAGGTACATGAATTATATTATAAATTAAATATTATTTTAAGGGATGTTTTATGACCCCACAATTACTTCTGAAAACTTTTGTAATCTTCTATTCAAAGTAGGAGTCTTTACTAGCAAATTGGGGCTCCAATTCCCCCTGGGTAAATGCCGGAAATGGCTTCTCAAATGGTCCCAAAGTCACTCAAAATTATGAACAGATATAGGGGATGTGTAAGGAAAATTTTTAAAGTCTCATATGCATCATGGTTTAGTTTATATAGGATTTTATGACTCTTTCCAAAACAGCTCCCAAATCACAATTTCGACCCATTCCCCCTGGGTAATTGTCGGAAATGGTTTCTCAAATGGTCCCAAAGTCACTCAAAATTCTGAACAGAGGTAGGGGATGTGTAAGGTAAATTTTTAAATTCTCATATGCATCATGTTTCATTTTATACAGGCTTTTATGACTCTTTCCAAAACAGCTCCCAAATCACAATTTCAACCCTTAGGGAAAATGCACCAAATCTTCTCCCAATGCAATAAAAATGAGTAAAATGGATTCCAATGTGTAATTAATGAACATGAAAATTGTAATACACATAAATGAAAGTACATAAATCATACATTTATCATAGATACATTCCTCCATTCGAAATAATCAGCATTACCATGGCATATATCAAAATAGAGTGGAAATGATCATTGTTTGCTCATTAAAAATCAATTTGACATACAAATCTTGGGTATTTCGGATTGAAAATTTATGAGAATGAAGAAAAGAGAATATTTAAATTATTGAAATCATAAATTGACAATTTAAGGTTCTCCCAATTCGAAATCATCAGCATTACAATGGTTCACAACAAGATAGTGGGGAAATGACACTATTTCTTCATTGTTCAACATTTTTACATGAATTATTTTAGGTATTTTGACCTAAGAGTATTTTGAATGTGAAATATAGAGAATATAAATCATAAAATAAGTTAATGGGAATTATAATATTCCCCAAAGATATCAATAACTCACATAAAGCGCAATCCCCCCATGAGCAAGAATATGCAATAAAAACTAGAAATGGTTGAGAGAAAGTGCTGCAATAGAAGGAAAAGTGAGCTTCCCTATAGCTTACACCTGAAAATAAAAATCCATTAAATTTCCATGAAATACTTGAGTGGCCTCTCCAAACACGAACTTGGATGGGAATATTTCACTCTCAAAATTGGCCAAGGCAAGAAAACTAGTCATCCAACAGCTGTCACAATTCACAAATGACAATTTATCAAATGAACAAAAGCCATTATATTGGTTGCTTCCTATATTTTATAAACATCCTTAGCCTTCTAATGTTCCCAATCCATCTAGAAACTCAAGCCAATTCGAATTAGGGTGTGTGCTCATTATTTTCCATGTGTCCTCCCTTTCCTAGCCTTCCACCTTCCCCAAATTTGAGTTGGAGCCCATTAACCTTCCCCAAATCACATGTGATCCCACTTGGATGCTCTATTTCGACCTGAAATGTAAAATATGTCAGATTTCAGCCTTGATATATGATTTTTTTCATAGGTGTCATGTCATCTTCATCATTGTTGTCATAGAGCTAAGGAATCTAGTCCAAGTGTCTCACTAACTCCAAAATGACTCTTCCTCTCCCATGTAAGTTAAACTTCCTACTAAATTAGACCTATGATGCATATGTATAAGTGTATTATCCTTCTAACTCATCCAATAACCTTTAAGCTTCCCATGAATTCAAATTTACGAGAGGAAGATGCCATGTGGCACTAAATTTCTAGCTTGTGTGGGCCCCATAGTCTCCATGTGTCTCCATGCTCCATTGCCACTTCAATTTTCTCTTGTATTTATTTATTTCCTTTATTAAATATTTATTCCATTCTAATTTTCAAACATCATTCATTATCCCCCTTATTCCAAATCCCAAATCTTCCACCCACAACCTAGGAAACTAGTAATTTTCGTCCGAGGCAATTATTTGACCCTTAGCATCAATTTGACAAAATATAATGAATATGGAAAATGTGATTAGGCCATCATGACCCAATGAAAAATTTGGGACATGAAAGTGACCTACCAACAAAACAAAACTGAACTAAACCATCCTGCGGAGCTCTTACAACCTTTACCCATTCCTGAACAGAAGTGGGAAAGCATCTATATGGATTTCATCACAGGATTTCCACGTGTACAGGGATGGGATTGCATCTATGTGGTGGTGGATTGATTGACGAAATTCACACACTTCTTTGCAATTTTATCAACTTATACAACATCTCATGTGGCAGAAGTGTTCTTCAGGGAGGTGTTTTGTTTACATGGACTACCAAAAAACATTGTGAGTGATAGGGATAGTCGGTTCATTGGGGATTTTTGGAAGGAAATTTTCAGGTTGGTTGGCATAGAAATGATTCTGAGCACCAGCTACCACCCCTAAACAGATGGGAAGACAGAGACAGTTAATAAATGGATTGAAGGATATACGAGAAACTATGTAACAGGGAAACAAAAGGCGTAGATCAAATGGTTACATTTAGGTGAGTATTTCTACAATACCTCCTACCACATGTCTATCGACATGCCACCATTTAGATCTCGATATGGGTACAACGGCACTTAATTTTTGGATATATTCTTTGGGGATAGTAGGATCCAAAAGTAAAGGATTGGATCCAAGAGAGTCATGACATCCTTCAAGTACTTAAGGAAAACTTGTAGACAGCTCAAAACCAACAGAAATTTTATGCTCACTGGAACAAGATAGAACACAACTTCGATGTAGGAAACTTAGTATTTTTGCGTCTTCATCCTTATCATCAGTATTTACTCAAGAGAAGTGGTGCAGATAAATTGAAACCTTGTTTCTATGGACCATACAGGGTCACTAGGAGAGTGGGGGAGGTGGCTTACGAGTTGGAGCTTCTAGAAGGAAGCAAGATCCATAACATCTTTCATGTATCTTTCCTCAAGAAGGCATTGGGCCAACAAGTCACAACATCTGCATAATTATCCCCATTGGATGAGGAAGGTCAGTTGATTCTGGATCCAGAGGAGATACTAGAGGTCGATGAGAGGAGATTGACAAATAGGGTCATTCGGGAGTACTTGGTCAGATGGAGACATATTCCTATGGAGGATCCATGTGGGAGAGTGAACAGATATTACAACATCCCAACTTGCGAATGCTTGAGGACAAGCAATTTCAGGAAGGGAGGACTGTAATGTCCCATTCCGAGTAGTCACCACGAGAGACTCATTAGCCTATCCATTTCCTGTAGGCTATAGTCGTCAAAAACAGAATTAATTAATTATTAATGTCACCTAGGCCAAAAATGTTTTATAAAGTGACATTAGTAATTAATTTATCTAAAGTGACTTTATAAAAGTCACTTTATGATAATTTGAGCTGAAAATTTAAAGTTAAGTCATAAAATGCTCATTTCATAAATTAAAAAGGTGGGATGAAGGATTTTTCTCCATAAAGTCACTTATTAAATTTTAAATGGACAAAAGTCAAGGGAAGTCGAAAAGTCACTAAAAGAGGGGAGAGTGAAATTATAAAAAGGAAAATGAGAGTTATCTCATTCTTGTCTATTTGCAATTCATAAAAAGAGCTCTTGAGCAAAAGCTTCTCTTGGATGAAAACCCGAGATGAGGATAATGGTTTCGATAGTGAGACAATCTTCTCTAGCCATTCATTGAGGAGAAATCACCATAGATTTCTCACTTGTTCTTCAATGCCATCAAAGGATTTTCAAAATCTTGTTCCAGATCTGAGTTTATAGTATCATTTTATTGGGTTATTGACTAACTCTTGATGGTGCGCTCGGGGAAAGAGAATATTCACCATTGAGGGCGCACTTGTGAAGGGAAAACACCCAAGAAGAGGACGCATTCCTGTGGAGAACCATCATACTCATCCACCACGCCAAAGACATAAAGTGAAAGTGGTATCTCAGTTTCATATTGGAAATCGAATAACAGTGGACTTGATTCTTGGTAGTGAGGCACACTGGATGGGGAGAGTTCACCATTAATGTAACCATTTACAGTGATCCGGGGTATCAGCCTCTCTGAGTGAGAATTATTAGTATTCTTCCAATCCACTATAAGCTCTGTGAAAATTCGTGGCTTCCTAGAGATATGAGTTTAGGAAAGCGTACATTTGAAGAAGTCATGATTCTGGTTTCATCTCAGTTCCAAACCAATATCACATTCAGTTTTCTCTGCTAACAAGAGGACTACATATCTCCTTGAAAACGTGGTTTTAAAGTGAAGAAAGTTCAGATATTCAGAGTGCAAGTTATTATTCCTTTCTACAATTAGCTCTGTTGTTGAGAAAGGACCGTTTCCCTTCCTATAGCAGCTTATCTCTTTTCCTGTAGTAGCTTATCTCCTTTCCTGTAGCTTTCTCTGTGTGGTCGGTTATTTAACAGAGGTTATTGAATTCCACTTGTGAAGATATTTGGTTGTTTTTTTATTATAAGGAAAGTCTAAATATTATCGTATTAGCACTCACCTACAACAATACATTAGACGCTCTTTGTTTTGGGAAAGAGGTACACGATACTGTAACTTCATGCTATTTAATAATCGGATCTGAATATTGCCTTTAATCTTGAGTTATTGATGCTATTTTTATATTATGTGAGAAGTGTTATTTTGTATGATGAAACCACACCAATTTGGAATGTGAAAAACCTCATGGAAAAGAGATAAAACCCAGTCCTCAGTTCTATACTAGCACATTGCAAGCTCCAACAGATCACGCAAAGCAACCAATTCCAAGTTCATATGCAAGAGTTATGGTCCCAACAAGTTGACCATCGGTTTATACCTTAGTTTTAGGATATTAAGACAATTAGGAGTTTGTTAAGATCAACTTGGTATAATGTATCTTCATGTAGTATCTGTTTATTTAGTACGCATTTGTACATATGTAATTCGATGATCATGACATGTTATATACATAGAGTAATATGATGGTTCATCCTCACCTCGATCTTAACGGCCATTGATACTTGGCTTAGAACCCAATTGGTCCATGATATCTATATAAAGAGCATGGAGGGTCATTTGCTCGATAATCGGTTGTTAGAAACTCTTTGTAACATTTACTTATTTTTTTACATAATATATTGCCGCAAGTAGTTATTTAGCTAGGGTTGTGAATTGTTTCCCTATTCGAGTATTTTAACCATGTAAAAACATCGGTGTGTTAATTTGTGATATATTTGTGTGAGTGGTTTATGAAGGTGTTCAATCTTTTGGAAATATCTTGTGCTATTCAAACATGTTATCAAGCCCTTATGAAGTTTCGTTTCCATTGATGATCGAGATCTTGAACTGTTGTTGTACTTTCCTAAGTTGTTGATGTATTTGTAACTTCGAAAGATATTTTGATGTATAGTATTATTGTATTATGTTGTACCCCCATTGTGAATGTGTGTTACCCCTTTATGGGATGTCTAAATTGTGTCTAGACCTTGAGGTACAACCTCCATTGTAAGTTGGGGAAATACTACCCAGTGTAACACCATGTAATATGTACTTGTAGTCTCTCTAGGAGAAGTGGGCATGATGTGAGATGACATGTAAGATCGAATGTTATATTTGGTCAATGACTTGAAAGGGTATAAATAGGGAGGAACTCTCCCTCATTTATACACACCTCACACACTCTCAAGTGTGCATGAGAGAGAGAGAGAGTCACAGGAGGAGAGATAGATAGCTATTGAATACTTCTTATTACTGCTTTTGTTCATCTTACTATTTTAAAGAATTTTGCGAGGTTTTCAACTTTATGGTTTCCCCGGTGAAAATCTGTGTGTCTCGTGTATCTTTTATATCTTATGCATCTTGTTATACTTGTTATTATTTTGGATAAATATCCCAGATAATCTAATCAGATATTAAGAAAAACTAACATGGTATCATAGCCTCTCTGAAAGAAGGCAATATGCAGCTGTGGGAACTAGGGCTTCCTAGTTGAAGGTGTTCTCTCCACAGATAATCAAGCAAAAAAGGATAGGCTAACTCGCCTCACTAGGGCACTGTTGGGCACTTGGGCAGACCCGGGTTAACGCTTTATACGTCGCACCAAAAAAAGACCCACTGTGTTGGCCCTTTCGGCAACAACCTGCGCGCAGGTTGTAGTCTCACCCGAAACAGCAATGGGGTGCCGCAGAATCAA